>SJYX01015200.1:172663-193554 GCA_006410675.1 Oreotragus oreotragus | reverse complement strand
ATATATATATATATATATATATATATATATAAATGTCAATATATACCAGGAAAAACCTTTCAGAATCACCATTTGATTTATTTTATCTACCATCCTGTTGGATAAATATATCATCAAAATCAATGAGGTATAATGGGCCTGATAGAAGTCTTATAAACTCAATTCTTTGGAAAAAAAAAAAAAAAAAAAAGACTACAACTTTGTTGGGAAATTATAATATTAGAAAGTCCAGGAGAGTCAAATCAAAGTTCAGTCACATTCAGGGAGAACGAATGCTCAGAAAAAAAGTTCTTAAAATTAGAAAGACTGTATCATGTATGAAAGAGCATTGTAAAGTAAAAATATATTTTGTTCTTTTATGAAATTAGAAAATTTTCTCTAAATATGAAAGCAAANTGCTCAGAAAAAAAGTTCTTAAAATTAGAAAGACTGTATCATGTATGAAAGAGCATTGTAAAGTAAAAATATATTTTGTTCTTTTATGAAATTAGAAAATTTTCTCTAAATATGAAAGCAAAACTTCCCATGTAGCAATGATCTGTACCATCATGTGGAATAATGAAGTCCTTTTAGTAACTGTTAGCAGTGATCAAAGGAACTTTGGCCTAATATAAGAGAAAACAAAGTGGAATAGAATTTTGGGCTATTTTAACACTTAATCTTTCTTTCCCAAGTCATTTATATGAAACACACTTACACCATTCCAACAATGACCCAGACATTAGGGTAAGCACTGCCCTGTGGCAAATGAACACATAGGCTGGTGAAGAAGATGTAACCCTTGCACTCCTGGAGCTTAAAGTCCAGTGGTGCAGACACACTGATCAAAACATCACTGGAAAAAATTGAAGTTACGATGACGGCAAGTGCTACCACAAGAGACCCTCACCATATCTTTGTTTCAAGGACATTTCATGGACGGTCTGAATAAAATCTTCAATGAGCTTGACACCATTATGTTTAGAGAATAGCTTTCAGTCTTTATCTTTCCTGCTCTCTCAACAGCATTAGACAGCAATGAACACTGCTCTTGTGGAATATTCTGCTTTTGGAAACATCCTGTTTTCTAGACTTTAGTGGCACAACATAATCCTAGGTTTTTCCCTGCTTTTCTAGTTATTAACTGGCTGCTTAATAAATCCTTCCTTTGTGTGGACTGTGAATGTTGGCTCATGATTTTCTTACATCAGACTAGCTCTTAAGGGGCTCACTAAAACTGACCCCAATATCTCCACATCCTATAAATAAATCAGATAAATCAGAGTAAGGTTTTTCATCATTGTTAATAGAAATAATTGTGTAGTATTGCTCAGGTAATGTATATCTATTTCTTTGCTACGTTTGTTTGTGGGGTATACAGGTTTGCTGCTTGTTGGGTTGTTTCTGTCTTTCACTTGATCAACCTCCTTTATTCTACTTAAATGCTGGAGCTTGAGGTTTGTACCTTAGAGCTTCTTGTCTTCTCCTTGTTTTTGTCTTTTTTTTTTCTTTCTTTCTCATATGATCACATCCTAGTACATGATTTCAATTGCCTATAAGAAATAATCAGAAATTTATTTCTCTATCAGATCTCTCCTCTGGATTCTACCCACATGTCCCAAAGGCCTCTCAAGTTCATCATGTCTAAAACCAAACTTCCAGCTTCTAACCTGGTTTTTATCAAGCAATCTCTGTCTCAACTCAACTGGTGAAACAAATCATGCATTTAGAAGTAATCCTTGACATTACCTTTTTAAGAATTGTATATACCCAATTGATCACTAAGTACCAATGATTTTTTAACAGCCTATAAATTTCTGAAGTCTGTCCACTTCTCTCTATCTCTTCAAGCATGATCTTTCTTTCATGTATCACTCATTCTTTGATACATTCACTACTGCATTGGTTGTTAAATGGGTCTTCTTTCAACTATTCTAGTCCCTTTTCAATACATTATCTTCATGGTAATCCACCCACTATTACCTTATAAATTATACTTGATTTTAAAGTATTTTAAATTTTTCTGACCATTTGGGGCCAAGATTATCCCAAAATACATCTTGTGGGTGAGGGTCCTGGTGCCATTCTGAGGCACTCCTTTCTTTCACTGACAGATTGCTGGTGACTGTGTGGCATCCAGCTGAGGACTAGCATTGGGGGGGGGGGGTGCTCTTTCTGCCCCCTTCTGATACCTATGTCAGAGGCTTTCTCTGTCTCCTTTATACTTTAATGAAGCTTTGTTACACAAAAGCTCTGGGTGATCGAGCCTCGTCTCTGGCCCCAGATTGGGTTCTTCTCCTCTGGGGGCCAGGAATCCTGGCGTCGCGATTCAACAACAACCTTTCATCTTGGGGGCTCATCTGTGATCCTTCAGGACAAGAGAGAAGATCATACAAGTGTTTTCCAAAAGTAGACAGATGGTAATTTTTTGATATCTCAGATTTTCTGAAGGGAAGAAAATCATTGCCTATTATGAAGTTAAAAAAAAGGATCCTGTGATAAAGATGGCAGAGGAATAGGATGGGGAGACCACTTTCTCCCTCACAAATTCATCAAAAAGAACATTTCAACGCTGAGTAAATTCCACAAAACAACTTCTGAATGCTGGCAGAGGACATCAGGCACCCAGAAAAGCAGATCATCTTCAAAAACCAGTAGGGAAAAATGTAAAAGATGAAAAAATCGATAAAGGAGGTAGGGAGGAAGCTCCGTCCTGGGAAGGGAGTCTTAAAAAGAGAGAAGTTTCCAAACACCAGGAAACACTCTCACTGCCGAGTCTGTGGCGAGCCTTGGAAGCACAGAGGGCAACATAACAGGGAAGAAAAATAAATAAATAATTAAACCCAACAGATTACGAGCCCAATGGTAACTCCCCCAGTAGAGAAGCAGCGTAGATGCCTGCATCCGCCACTAGCAACTGGGAGCTGGGCAGGGAGGCGCAGGCTGCAGTGTTTTTAAAAATCAGGCCAGAATGCCGCAAGTGTAACCAGAGAGAACTAACTTGGGCTAGCATACCAGATGGTGGGATAGCTACCACATGATCGAGCCCAATGGTAACTCCCCCAGTAGAGAAGCAGCGTAGATGCCTGCATCCGCCACTAGCAACTGGGAGCTGGGCAGGGAGGCGCAGGCTGCAGTGTTTTTAAAAATCAGGCCAGAATGCCGCAAGTGTAACCAGAGAGAACTAACTTGGGCTAGCATACCAGATGGTGGGATAGCTACCACATGAAAAGCTCTAACATAAGACACCTCCAGGACCATGCACAGAACAAAGGGTGGAACAGAAATAGCCAGGTGCAGACCATCCCCCTCTGGTGACATGCAGCCAGAGCCATAAGGGCTGGAAGGGGGCAATTGCAGCCCTGGAGAGACATTTCCTATCAAACTGCAAGCAGGTTTCTTTGCTAAGACTTCTTGGGGTTCTGGACAGTCACCATCAGCCTCAGAAAGGGCACCAGCAGTACACCCAGAAAACTGAGTAGCAGGGATGGGAAAGGCAATAAGTTGCAGTGACCGCGCTCGCCAAACACCTGACCTACTCGGACCTAGGAAGGGCACAAAACGCAGGCCCAACTGAATCTGCACTTTTGAGGGCTACGTGAGAGCTGAGCCTGAGCGGCTTAGACCGGGGAGGTGCATGCAGCCTAGGGCCAGCCTCAGACGGTTCCTGGCAGAGCAACGTAGAGCCTGAGCAGTGTGCACTGTGAGCATGTTTGGCTGAGACACTGCGATCACACGCCAGTGTTATTTGTTTTCAGCATCCCTCCCTCCCCACAGCACGACTGAACAAGTGAGCCTTAAAAAAAAAAGTGTCTGCCACAGCTCCTTTTTGTGTCAGGGCGGAAATCAGACACTGAAAAGACCAGCAAACAGAAGAAGCTAAACAGAGGGAACCACCTTGGAAGTGATCCCACACTACCCACAACACCAGAGAAAGTCCCAGATATATCTTTACTATTTTTGCAATCATTTTCGTTTTTGTTGTTGTTGTTGATGTTGCTGTTTGATTGTTTTTTCTTCTTTTTTTATTTAACTTTTTAAAATTTTTAAGTCATCTATTTCTCCTTTAATTTTTATTTTTATAACCTGCTATTACTTTTCAAAAAAAAAAAGACCCTATTTTTAAAGCAAATGCTGTATATATATATTTTTATGGTTGTTATTGTTGTTTTATAATAAATCTTGAGACTTTTTTTTCTTCTTCTTCTTTAATTTAATATTGTATTTTTGAAAATCCAACCTCTACTCTAGATTTTTAATCTTTGCTTTTTGGTATTTGTTGTCAATTTTGTACATTTAAAAACCCAATCTTCAGTACCCAATTTTACCTGAGAGCGAGATTACTGGCTTGACCACTCTCTCCTCCTTGGACTCTCCTTTATCTCCACCAGGTGGCCTCTGTCTCCTCCCTCCCCCTTCTCTTCTCTACCCAACTCTGGGAATCTCTGTGTGTTCCTGATGATGGAGAACACTTAGGGAACTGGTTACTGGCTGACTCTGTCTCTCTCCTTTTCATTTCTCTCTTTTATCCTCCTGGCCACCTCTGTCTATTTCCTCCCTCTCCTCTTCCCTGTATAAATCCGTGAACATCTCTGAGCGGTCCAGACTGTGGAGCGCAAATAAAGAAGTGATTACTGGCTAGCTGGCTCTCTCCTATTTTGATCCCACCTCATCTCATTCCAGTCACCTCTAACTACCCCCTCCTACTTCTCTTCTCCTTGTAACTCAGTGAACCTCTTTGGGTGTCCTTCAATGTAGAGAAACTTTTCATCTCTAATCTAGATGTTTTATCATCTGTGCTGTATAGATGGAGAAGTCTTGAGGCTACTGTAAAAATAAAACTGAAAACCAGAAGCAGGAGGCTTAAGTCCAAACCCTGAGAATATCAGAGAACTCCTGAATCCACGGAACATTAATAAATAGGAGCTAATCAAACACCTCCATATATATACTGAAACCAAGCACCACCCAAGGGCCAACAAGTTCCAGAGGAAGACATACCACGCAAATTCTCCAGCAACAGAAGAACACATCCCTGAGCTTCAATATACAGGAAGCTCAAAGTTACTCCAAAACCACTGACGTCTCATAACCTATTACTGGTCACTCCATTGCACTCCAGAGAGAAGAAATCCAGCTCCACCCACCAGAACTCCAGCACAAGCCTCCCTCACCAAGAAACCTTGACAAGCCACAGATACAACCCTACCCACAGTGAGGAAACTCCATAATAAAGAGAACTCCACAAATTCCCAAAATATAGAAAGGCCACCCCAAACACAGCAATATAACCAAGATGAAGAGACAGAGGAATACTCAGCAGGTAAAGGAACAGGAGAAATGTCCACCAAACCAAACAAAAGAGGAAGAGATAGGGAATCTACCTGAGAAAGAATTCCGAATATTGATAGTGAAAATGATCCAAAATCTTGAAATAAAAATGGAATCACAGATAAATAGCCTGGAGACAAGGATTGAGAAGATGCAAGAAAGGTTTAACAAGGACTTAGAAGAAATAAAAAAGAGTCATTGTACAATAAATAATGCAATAAATGAGATCAGGAACACTCTGGAGGCAACAAATAGTAGAATAACGGAGGCAGAAGATAGGATTAGTGAAATAGAAGATAGAATGGTAGAAATAAATGAATCAGAGAGGAATAGAGAAAAACGAATTAAAAGAAATGAGGACAATCTCAGAGACCTCCAGGACAATATGAAACGCTCCAACATTCGAATTATAGGAGTCCCAGAAGAAGAAGACAAAAAGAAAGACCATGAGAAAATCCTTGAGGAGATAATAGTTGAAAACTTCCCTAAAATGGGGAAGGAAATAGCCAACCAAGTCCAAGAAACCCAGAGAGTTCCAAATAGGATAAACCCAAGGCGAAACACGCCAAGACACATATTAATCAAATTAACAAAGATCAAACACAAAGAACAACTATTAAAAGCAGCAAGGGGAAAACAACAAATAACACACAAGGGGATTCCCATAAGGATAACAGCTGATCTTTCAATAGAAACTCTTCAGGCCAGGAGGGAATGGCAAGACATACTTAAAGTGTTGAACGAAAAAAACCTACAGCCCAGATTACTGTACCCAGCAAGGATCTCTTTCAAATACGAAGGAGAAATCAGAAGCTTTACAGACAAGCAAAAGCTGAGAGAATTCAGCACCACCAAACCAGCTCTCCAACAAATGCTAAAGGATATTCTCTAGACAGGAAACAAAAAGGGTGTATAAACCCGAACCCAAAACAATAAAGTAAATGGCAACGGGATCATACTTCTCAATAATTACCTTAAACGTAAATGGGTTGAATGCCCCAACCAAAAGACAAAGACTGGCTGAATGGATACAAAAACAAGACCCTTGTATATGCTGTCTACAAGAAACCCACCTCAAAACAAGGGACATAAACAGACTGAAAGTGAAAGGCTGGAAAAAGATATATCATGCAAATAGAGACCAAAAGAAAGCAGGAGTGGCAATACTCATAGCTGATAAAATAGACTTTAAAGCAAAGGCTGTGAAAAGAGACAAAGAAGGCCACTACATAATGATCAAAGGATCAATCCAAGAAGAAGATATAACAATTATAAATATATATGCACCCAACATAGGAGCACCGCAATATGTAAGACAAATGCTAACAAGTATGAAAGGGGAAATTGACAATAACACAATAATAGTGGGAGACTTTAATACCCCACTCACACCTATGGACAGATCAACTAACCAGAAAATTAACAAAGAAACGCAAACTTTAAATGATACAATAGACCAGTTAGACCTAATTGATATCTATAGGACATTTCACCCCAAAACAATGAATTTCACCTTTTTCTCAAGTGCTCACGGAACCTTCTCCAGGATAGATCACATCCTGGGACATAAATCTAACCTTGATAAATTCAAAAAAATCGAAATCATTCCAAGCATCTTTTCTGACCATAATGCATTAAGATTAGATCTCAATTACAGGAGAAAAACTATTAAAAATTCCAACATTTGGAGGCTGAACAATACGCTTCTGAATAACCAACAAATCACAGAAGAAATCAAAAAAGAAATCAAAATGTGCATAGAAATGAATGAAAATGAAAACACAACAACCCAAAACCTGTGGGACACTATAAAAGCAGTGCTAAGAGGAAAGTTCATAGCAATACAGGCATACCTCAGGAAACAAGAAAAAAGTCAAATAAATAACCTAACTCTACACCTAAAGCAACTAGAAAAGGAAGAAATGGAGAACCCCAGAGTTAGTAGAAGGAAAGAAATCTTAAAAATTAGGGCAGAAATAAATGCAAAAGAAACAAAAGAGACCATAGCAAAAATCAACAAAGCCAAAAGCTGGTTTTTTGAAAAGATAAATAAAATTGACAAACCATTAGCCAGACTCATCAAGAAACAAAGGGAGAAAAATCAAATCAATAAAATCAGAAATGAAAATGGAGAGATCACAACAGACAACACAGAAATACAAAGAATCATAAGAGACTACTATCAGCAATTATATGCCAATAAATTGGACAACGTGGAAGAAATGGACAAATTCTTAGAAAAATACAACTTTCCAAAACTGAACCAGGAAGAAATAGAAAATCTTAACAGACCCATCACAAGCACGGAAATTGAAACTGTAATCAGAAATCTTCCAGCAAACAAAAGCCCAGGTCCAGACGGCTTCACAGCTGAATTCTACCAAAAATTTCGAGAAGAGCTAACACCTATCCTACTCAAACTCTTCCAGAAAATTGCAGAGGAAGGTAAACTTCCAAACTCATTCTATGAGGCCACCATCACCCTAATACCAAAACCTGACAAAGATGCCACAAAAAAAGAAAACTACAGGCCAATATCACTGATGAACATAGATGCAAAAATCCTCAACAAAATTCTAGCAATCAGAATCCAACAACACATTAAAAAGATCATACACCATGACCAAGTAGGCTTTATCCCAGGAATGCAAGGATTCTTCAATATTCGCAAATCAATCAATGTAATTCACCACATTAACAAATTGAAAAATAAATGCCATATGATTATCTCAATAGATGCAGAGAAGGCCTTTGATAAAATTCAACATCCATTTATGATAAAAACTCTCCAGAAAGCAGGAATAGAAGGAACATACCTCAACATAATAAAAGCTATATATGACAAACCCACAGCAAACATTATCCTCAATGGTGAAAAATTGAAAGCATTTCCCCTAAAGTCAGGAACAAGACAAGGATGTCCACTTTCACCGCTACTATTCAACATAGTTCTGGAAGTTTTGGCCACAGCAATCAGAGCAGAAAAAGAAATAAAAGGAATCCAAATTGGAAAAGAAGAAGTAAAACTCTCACTGTTTGCAGATGACATGATCCTCTACATAGAAAACCCTAAAGACTCCACCAGAAAATTA
Organism: Oreotragus oreotragus; assembly: GCA_006410675.1. NCBI lineage: Eukaryota > Metazoa > Chordata > Mammalia > Artiodactyla > Bovidae > Oreotragus > Oreotragus oreotragus. The sequence goes on along the minus strand of SJYX01015200.1, from coordinate 185,152 downwards.
CTAGAGCTAATCAATGAATATAGTAAAGTTGCAGGATATAAAATCAACACACAGAAATCCCTTGCATTCCTATACACTAATAATGAGAAAGTAGAAAACGAAATTAAGGAAACAATTCCATTCACCATTGCAACGAAAAGAATAAAATACTTAGGAATATATCTACCTAAAGAAACTAAAGACTTATATATAGAAAACTATAAAACACTGATGAAAGAAATCAAAGAGGACACTAATAGATGGAGAAATATACCATGTTCATGGATTGGAAGAATCAATATAGTGAAAATGAATATATTACCCAAAGCAATCTACAGATTCAATGCAATCCCTATCAAGCTACCAGCGGTATTTTTCACAGAACTAGAACAAATAATTTCAAGATTTGTATGGAAATACAAAAAACCTCGAATAGCCAAAGCAATTTTGAGAAAGAAGAATGGAACTGGAGGAATCAACTTACCTGACTTCAGGCTCTACTACAAAGCCACAGTCATCAAGACAGTGTGGTACTGGCACAAAGACAGAAATATAGATCAATGGAACAAAATAGAAAGCCCAGAGATAAATCCACACACATATGGACACCTTATCTTTGACAAAGGAGGCAAGAATATACAATGGAGTAAAGACAATCTCTTTAACAAGTGGTGCTGGGAAAACTGGTCAACCACTTGTAAAAGAATGAAACTAGATCACTTTCTAACACCACACACAAAAATAAACTCAAAATGGATTAAAGATCTAAATGTAAGACCAGAAACTATAAAACTCCTAGAGGAGAACATAGGCAAAACACTCTCCGACATAAATCACAGCAGGATCCTCAATGATCCGCCTCCCAGAATACTGGAAATAAAAGCAAATATAAACAAATGGGATCTAATTAAAATTAAAAGCTTCTGCACAACAAAGGAAACTATAAGCAAGGTGAAAAGACAACCCTCTGAATGGGAGAAAATAATAGCAAATGAAGCAACTGACAAACAACTAATCTCAAAAATATACAAGCAACTTATACAGCTCAATTCCAGAAAAATAAACGACCCAATCAAAAAATGGGCCAAAGAACTAAATAGACATTTCTCCAAAGAAGACATACGGATGGCTAACAAACACATGAAAAGATGCTCAACGTCACTCATTATCAGAGAAATGCAAATCAAGACCACAATGAGATACCACTTCACACCAGTCAGAATGGCTGCGATCCAAAAGTCTGCAAGCAATAAATGCTGGAGAGGGTGTGGAGAAAAGGGAACCCTCTTACACTGTTGGTGGGAATGCAAACTAGTACAGCCACTATGGAGAACAGTGTGGAGATTCCTTAAAAAACTGCAAATAGAACTGCCTTATGACCCAGCAATCCCACTGCTGGGCATACACACCAAGGAAACCAGAATTGAAAGAGACACATGTACCCCAATGTTCATCGCAGCACTGTTTATAATAGCCAGGACATGGAAACAACCTAGATGTCCATCAGCAGATGAATGGATAAGAAAGCTGTGGTACATATACACAATGGAGTATTACTCAGCCATTAAAAAGAATACATTTGAATCAGTTCTAATGAGGTGGATGAAACTGGAGCCGATTATACAGAGTGAAGTAAGCCAGAAAGAAAAACACCAATACAGTATACTAACACATATATATGGAATTTAGAAAGATGGTAATGATAACCCTGTATGCGAGACAGCAAAAGAGACACAGATGTATAGAACAGACTTTTGGACTCTGTGGGAGAGGGAGAGGGTGGGATGATTTGGGAGAATGGCATTGAAACATGTATACTATCATGTAAGAAACGAAACGCCAGTCTAGGTTTGATACAGGATACAGGATGCTTGGGGCTGGTGCACGGGGATGATCCAGCGAGATGATATGGGGTGGGAGGTGGGAGGGGGGTTCAGGATTGGGATCTCATGTACACCTGTGGCTGATTCATGTCAATGTATGGCAAAACCAATACAGTATTGTAAAGCAAAATAAAGTAAAAATAAAATTAAAAAAAAATCCTGTGATAAACCATAATGGAAAAGAATATGAAAATATTATATGTATATAAATACAAATAATATATATATATGTATAAAAAATAAAAAATCCACAGTTAAAAAATAATAATAAAATAAAATTTTTTTCTTATAAGATGAAGAACAATCTTTTCATCATGCCCACAGGGCTCTGAATAAAAAATCATCACTCTTGGAAAATGAAAAATCTCCCTCCATTCCACCTAACCTCTCCAGTTTATATGATCATATGCAGAACTTGTAACACCAGATTACCTGGATTCAAACTTCTGCACCAGTATTTGGGTTGATATGACCTTACTGATGTTATGTGAACAAGTTTCATCTAAGCTTTCTCATCTGAAAGTATGCCTTGTAATAATATCCATATAACAGACTTGCTATGAATATTAAGTAAATTAATATGTGTAAAGTGTTTAAAAATCTCTGGTACATTTTAAGCACTATATGAACATTAGCCACCAATGTAATCTTCTGCCATTTGCATCATGTATCTCACTTTTGCAGTTTTGTCATAGTTTCAGTTTTACATGTTTTGGTGTTATTTTCTAATTAATGGCAGCCTCTGCCACTACAATAAAAGATCTTAGTGATCTTAGTCTACTTTTACATGTTAATGTGTCTTTAGTACCTTGTACATTCTTGGGTCAACAATATCTGTCCTATAAAGATATTTCTGCTTCACTGACTATGCTAAAGCTTTGGACTGTGTGTATCACAACAAACTGTAGAAAATTCTTAAAAAGATGGGAATATCACACCACCTTACCTGTCTTCTGAGAAACCCTATATGAGGGTCAAGAAGCAACAGTTACAACTTTACATGGAATAGCTGATTGGTTCAAAATTGAGAAGAGTATAACAAGGTGTATATTGTCACCCTATTTATATTTAACTTATATACAGAGTGAAAGTGAAAGTGTTAGTTGCCCAGTCATGTCTATTTGTGACCCCATGGACTGTAGCCCTCAAGGCTCCTCTGTCCATGGAATTCTCCAGGCAAGAATATATCATGTGAAATACTGGACTGGATGAATCATATGCTGGAATTAAGATTTCTGGGAGAAATATCAACAACCTCAGATATGCAGATGATACAACTCTAATGGTGGAAAGTGAAAAGTAACTGAAGAGGAACTAAAGAATGTCTTGATAGAGGTGAAAAGGTAAGTGAAAAGGTTGGCTTAAAAGTCAACATTCAAAAAACTAAGATCATGGCATCTGGTCATATCACTTCATGGCAAATAGAAGGGGGGAATGGAAGCCATGACAGATTTTATTTTCTTGGGCAAAATCACTGTGGACAATGACTGCAGCCATGAAATTAAAAGACACCTAATCCTTGCAAAGAAAGCTATGATAAACCTAGATAGTGTATTAAAAAGCAGAGGACCTTTGCCAGCAAAGGTCTGTACAGTCAAAGCTATGGTTTTTCCAGTAGTCATGTACAAATGTGAGAGCTGGACCATAAAGAAGGCTGAATACTGAAGAACTGTTGCTTTCAAAACAGAAGACTCTTGAAAGTCTCTTGGACTGAGAGGAGATCAAGCCAGAAAGTCAACCCAGAATATTCATTGGAAGTTAAATGAATGAGGCCAAATCTGAAGTTCCAATACTTTGGCCACTTGTAAAAGACCTTGATGCTGGGAAAGATCAAGAGGAGAAGGGAATGACAGAGAATGAGATGGTCTGATAGCATCACCAACTCAATGAATAAAATTTGAGCAAACTCCAGGAGACAGTGAAGGACAGGGAAGCCTGACATGCTGCGGTCCTTGGGATTGCAAAGAGTCAAACGTGACTTAACAACTGAGAAACAAAGATTTGTATAATGAATGAGGAAATTAATTAATAAAACTCAAGTTAGCAATAGGTTTTAGAAAGGAGGAATAGTTGAATGTACTTGAGCTGTGAGAAAAAGGAAGACTTTTTTTTTTTAATCATTTAAGCTTGAAGAGATTACCTACTGTTTACATGAAGAACTTGGAAAGAACTGTTTAGACGGTGTTGAAGTGTTAAAAGTAGGAAAGCTTAGAACTAGATCAAGGTGATTGTTGTCCAGTATTGTTAATGAACTAGTAGATACTGAATTAATCACTTTAAATAAATAAATTTTGTGCTATGTGAATTTCACCTTAATATTTTAAAAGAGAAAATGAAGCTTGGATTGAATGAAGAGAGAAATGGAGCCATTATTGTGAGATAATTGGTACACGAAATAGGTTGTTATTTCCTTTTTAATTACTAATTTAGGAGTAATATGAGTCAGTGAAATAATGTTAGATAAAGTGAGAAGACAGAAAAAGCTACGGAAACAAGGCAGAGAAGAAACAATCAACAGAGTCAATTATAGATGTAAGTGACTGGAAATGGAGGTTATTTCTAGGTGATACAACTTGTTTTATCTTTGAACTAAGAAGTAAGAATATCTATAGAGGGAAGAATATAAATTTCAGTGGAGAGAAATGTTTTAATAAAATTTGAAATGGCTCTCATACAGAAGGGAAGACAAAGCTGCCTATAGGATCACATGAGAGCCAAGTGCCTAAATGGGTGTTAAGAGAACACATTTAGAATTGCATCTGTACGTTTCTTTGTATTTGGAATACGTGTGGTATGTTTCCCAGAAACAATCAGATAATTCACTGTGGTCACAAAGAAAACAAAAGTCTGGGTTGGTCTAAGCTTTATAGTTTTGTCAGATGGGTGTTATGGACATCAGTGAAACAAAGAGTGAAGGTGCAATTATAGAATGTAGTCATTCAGAGTAGACACTTTAATTCAATATTTCAGAAACAGCAGGTCTTACTGGTAGCAACCATGAGACTGTGGCTGAGGTAAAGAGGAAGCAGGGAGGATGTGAATCTTCTTTAGGCTTCAGAAGGAAGAGAGCAGGCCTCTGACCTCCTTCTGACATGTCTGGAAACTGCCCAGATTCTGTGCCTGCCTGCAAGCAAGCAAGTCAAACAGCACTTTAGATAAGAATGGGAGTGGGTTTTGGAACTCTTGAGCTTCTGGAAATTTGGCCAAACACCTGGTATCTAATTAAATCTCACTATTCTCAAGGTAAAAGAAATAACATTGTGAAAGTTAAAAAAAAAAAAATCCAGAGCTGCGTTTTTGTACACAAATTGATGATGATATCACTGTGTGGCCTGGGATTATAAGCGGGAGTCCCCAAAACTGCAATTTGAGGTCTCATGTATGGGGTGGACACACTGCAGGGACTGGTTCCTAATTGGAACTCCAGATTGTAGGACTTCCTAACACTGTTCAAGTCTGGATGTAGATCATCAGCCTTATTTGGTGATGTATATGCTGTTCATGTTTCAACATCAACNTCTCATGTATGGGGTGGACACACTGCAGGGACTGGTTCCTAATTGGAACTCCAGATTGTAGGACTTCCTAACACTGTTCAAGTCTGGATGTAGATCATCAGCCTTATTTGGTGATGTATATGCTGTTCATGTTTCAACATCAACAACGTCAGGTATATAGATGATATCACTCATGGCAGAAAGCAAATAGGAACTAAAGAGCTTCTTGATGAGGGTGAAGGAGAAGAGTGAAAGAACTGGCTTAAGACTAAATAATAAACTAAGATAATGGCATCTGGTCCCATTATTTCACGGCAAATAGAGGAGGAAAATGTGGAAGTAGTGGCAAATTTCCTCTTCTTGGACTATAAAGTCACTGTGGATGGTGGCTGTTTCCATGAAATCAGAAAACAACTGCCTCTTGGCAAGAAAGCTGTGTCAAACCTAGACAGCGTGTTAAAAAGCAGACATTACTGCACTGACAAAGGTCAATATAGTCAAGGCTATGGTCTTCCCTGGTGGCTCAGAGGTTAAAGCGTCTGCCTCCAATGCGGGAGACCCGGGTTTGATCTCTGGGTCAGGAAGATCCCCTGGAGAAGGAAATGGCAATCCACTCCAGTATTCTTGCCTGGAGAATCCCATGGACGGAGAAGCCTAGTAGGTTACAGTCCATGGGGTCGCAAAGAGTCGGACACGACTGAGCAACTTCACCTTCACCTATGGTCTTCCCAGTGGTCACATCTGGTTGTGAGAGCTGGACAATGAAGAAGTGAGAGCATGGAAGAATTGATGCCTTCAAACTGTGGTGCTGGAGAAGACTCCTGAGAATCCCTTGGACATCAAGGAGATCAAACCAGTCAATATTAAGGGAAATAAATCCTGAAGACTTGTTGGAAGTATTGATTCTGAAGCTGAAACTCCAGTATTTTGGTCATCCGATGCGAACAGCTGACTCATTAGAAAGTCCCTGATGCTGGGAAAGATTGAGGGCAGAAGAAGAAGAGGGGATCATAGAATGAGATAGCTTGATGGCGTCACTGATACAGTGGACATGAACTTGGACAAACTTCGAGAGATGGTAAGGAACAGGGAGGCCTGGCATGCTACAGTTCATGGGGTCACAAAGAGTCAGACATGACTGGATGACTGAACAACAATATGCTGTTACTTCTCTCTACTGCTTCTATTTATTTTCTAACTGTATTTAAAATTAGATTAAACAATCATCTATTTACAATTGAAAGTTTTATTTGTAATGTGTGATTTCTTTTATTGACAAATTCTTTGAACATAAAATGAAAATAACTATTTCAGCAAGAGTCCCTGAACATGAGCTCATGGGTTGGGATCAGGTGGTTGAATAAGCTGTACATCGAGATGCTGAAGTCCCAGAGGATGATGGCAGCAGTTTGGATGGAGGAGACAGTGCACTCATTCTTCAGTGAAAGGAGGAAAAGGACAACAGTAGGAACAAGAATGTGGCAATGATAAGGGTTGAGTGTTCTATGGCATGGTCCTGGTGTGGACATGGCCTTGATAAGTGGGGAGGATGACCAACCTGTTTTATTCCCTATGGAAAGAGACTTATTTAACTAAAGAGGGTAGTACTGTCATACTGAAACTCCTAAAGGAAATATGTGTCAGTTTGAAGAAATATGATCAACCTGGTAACAGGAAAGAAGAGCCAACAGCACACCTCTGGTTTTTCCTGAGCAGTCACAATCAGGGGATGAGAATAATTTGAAAATGAAACAGGTGTTTTCTATGAGGAGTGAAGATGTTTCCTAAGGTTTACCTGAGTCTATGCTAAAGTCTGGAGAAGGCAATGGCACCCCACTCCAGTACTCTTGCCTGGAAAATCCCATGGACAGAGGAGCCTGGTAGGCTGCAGTCCATGGGGTCGCTAAGAGTCAGACACGACTGAGCAACTTCACTTTCACTTTTTACTTTCAGGCATTGGAGAAGGAAATGGCAACCCACTCCAGTGTTCTTGCCTGGAGAATCCCAGGGATGGGGGAGACTGGTGGGCTACCTTCTCTGGGGTCGCACAGAGTCAGACACGACTGAAGCGACTTAGCAGCAGCAGCAGCACGCTAAAGTCTAACCTTATTCACATCCCTAAACTTCTATTCTACAATGTCCAAGGAAATCTTTGCCAATGAATCGAGTTTTCTAGAAACCCAGGAGTCAGGGACTAGGACCATTTTGAGTATCAGGTGTGGATATTGTGATCTAGATGTGAATACACTGGAAAAATATATATGTGTGTGTATATATAATACATATAATGAAATAAATTTTTTAAACTCAGTTGGCTTCTGCCGCACCTGACAAGAGTGTATTTATAAATTGACTCAATTAGCATATGAAAATATCACTGAATATGTTGTTTACACATAATGTTATAAAATAAGGCATCCAACATCTGGATATTTAAAAATCCTGGATGATTGTGTGAAATTTTTAGTTATGAGTAATACTTTCTTTAGCACTTACCCAGGAGCCTCTATATGTTTGTTTCCTTCCAAGACTGAAAGCTAAAAGTACCATGGGAATATTGACTCAACCGATCTGCAGCATGTCTGCTTTGAAGTAGTCATGCCCCAAGTTAATAAGATGAACTTTGAAAGGTCTGTAATTATGCAGTTTTATAGAACATAGTAATGGAGCTGATTTAACTGTCTCCTGTACAAATATCCCTGAATGCAACTATAATGACCTAATATTTACCTAGAATGCAATAGCTCCTTGAGGGGTTGCAGGTGGGGGCCAAGAGGAAGAATGTGGGGATGATTTTACCAACAAATATTTGAGGTAAATGGAGAAAATATCTTCTGAATTATTTATTAGTGAATTGAGGAAAATCTAGAAAAACTTAGGTCATTATTCAACAGTGCTATTAGGTTTAATCTAAACTTCAATTTTGTAAATATTATACTTCTACTTTTTAATTTCAATAATGAAGTCACTCAGTCGTGTCTGACTGTTTGCGATCCCGTAGATTGTAGCCTACCAGGCTCTTCTGTCCATGGGATTTTCTAGGCAATAGTACTGGAGTGGATTGCCATTTCCTTCTCCAGGGGATCTTCCCAGCCCAGGGCTCGAACCAAGGTCTCCCACATTGTAGACAGACGCTTTACCGTCTGAGCCACCAGGGAAGTCAATTTCAATATGTCTATATCAATTAATCAAATACCTGTTATCCTGTTACTTAGCTGACCTGTAATTATCCATCTCTGTTAACAAATCTATATCAGAGAAAAACCGCTTAACAACCAGAATCTAAAAGCAGTGGACTTGACAAATTTGAACCAACAGACTCTGAGAAGAAAAATTTGACTACCTGTGTAGGGAAATTAAATGCAGGGCTTGAAGACCCCTTGACATTTGGAACAGGAAACCATGACAAATTACAGAACTAGTAAGAGTCCTACATCCAGAATGTCCCTTAGCAATGTTATTAGTCAATTATCATTAGCTCTAGAGCCTCCTTAATCTATCAAATTTTGTTATATCTGACTCAAACTTGCAGTTTCTATGATACAGAACTCTAAAATAGTACATTATTGATAGTACTATTCAGAAATATAATTTTGCCTAATCTGTATTTTATTTCAGTATTACTGGAAAATAAATCATTTATAAATCTCAATATTTCATTTTATTTTTTATTATTTTACAAAGTATGATGGAAGTATTAATATTGTATTCTGTCTACCCAGTATCATCATCCAAAAGTAACCATATTAATGTTTTCATACATAATTGTTCAGATAATTTTATACTTTAAACACACACACACAAAGATAATTACACTTTTCTGTGTTTCTCCTTATCAGTATATCATGAGACTCTTCCCAGGACATTTCATATGGTAACACTTCACATTACTGGCTGAATAAGATTTCTTAATATGACCAGTGGTGTGTGTATATACTGGCTGTGTTGAAGGTCTTAAGATCACCTCCATATATTATACCAATATTGTACTAACAGTTTCTTTGCTTTGGTTTGGCCATGTGTCTCATATTTAATAAAGAGTTCTAACAGAAAAAAAAAATTTGCCACCACCAAAAAAAAGAAAGATGACCTCCAAGTTTGGCATTTTGCTAAGAAAACTCATGTGCTCAGGAGTGAACACATAGCTGAACTCCAAGGTATGATTTACTACAGCAAAGTGTATACAGCAAAACAGCAAAAGAAAATAGTACATGGGGCAAAGTCCAGAAGAAGCCAGAAGCCAACCTGAGGATCCTTCTCTCTAGTACAGTCACAGAGGACACACCTAATTCCTGCAATATTGAGTTTGGACAACACGTGTGAAATACATTCTATTTGTGAAGAAAATTACCTTTTCCAAGGTTTTTCTGGAATTCTAGGTAGTCTTCTGCCTAGTGAATACCAAAATTCCAAATTCTCAGAAGGAAAACAGGCATTCTGCATAACCCACATCATTTGCACAAATAGTTTAGGCAAGTGAGGTTTCTTATCAGTTAGGAAATGGCGAGAAGTCTCCCTAAATCCAGCTTCCCAGACACTGACCAAAGGCCAACCTAGCAAGCAGGTCTTTCTAAGGATAGTAGTCACAGGCCTGTTAAATTAATTCTCTTCTGCACACTGGGCTCCTGGAAAAAGAAAGAAAGGAAAAAAAGCAGATTTGTAACTGTTTACTCATTCCCATGGTATAAATACTCTTAATGGCCAATTTTAAACTACTAACATGGTGACAGTGAATGTAGACTTGGGAAAATATTCAAGCAATTGGCTTTCCATAGTCCAGTGTCTCTAGCACAACACTGAAAATATCAATATTTGTGACATATTTCCTAAGAGTATGTGCCTCCAATAAACTCTTCATCAATCATTGGCTTATATAGATAATATCTATCTACATCCTTTTATAGCCAAAGTAAAAAGAGAAAATAAGTTATAAATCTTAGGTGTTAAAGATAACCCTTCAGTCTCCATGACTGAATCAACTGCTTTCCAATTGAATGGGCTGAAAAAGAGCTATTCTTTTCTCAATAACCACAAATAGTAAAATTTTATAGCTACAAAACCTTTAATTTACACCTAACATTTCATAAGCACACAACCTAAGAACCAGAGAATATAAGTGATTTTCCAAGACTTTCTATTAATTGGGGGCCAAGTAGCAGAAATAAGAATCTAACTTTCATGAACACTTAAACCATCATCCTCAATAATTAAAAAATGAAATCCTAAAATAAGATAAAGAATGATTCAATAACTTCAGACTCAAAGCCTTAGAGAATTTAATCTAATTCTTCAATCTCATCAGAAGAATAAAATGTGAATGAAAAAAATCAAAAAATTTTTAAAAAGGTGGGAGTTGATATGATAAAAATTGAATAAATGCTTCAATTTTATAGTAAAGAATTAAAACATAATCTAGAGAAGACAAATCAATAAGCATATGATTTCACAGAGAAAACTAAGAACAAGAAGTAAGGAGGTGAACTGAGAGCAGAGGGAAAGAGAATTTTAATATTTCATCACCTTTTTATTATTTTATTTTTACACATGAATTTGCATTTTTATCTTTTAATGATTAGACATATTTTTAAAAGACTTGGAATAAAAGTAAAAGACTTGGAATCCATATGTCAATAATATTATGCCTGGGTTATATTAATATAATTGATGAAAGTGATTTTCTTTTCTTTTTGAATTCCTAAATTTTTTCACATGAACATTTATTATTTTATTACAAAAATAAATTTGTTTGCAATCATTTTTATTACAAATTTCAGAGTGAAGGAAAATGATATATAAACTGCTGCCTGCAGACTGAAAATACTGGTCTAAGCTAAGATCCCTTAAGCACTAAAGCCCAGATTTTATATCAAAAGGCTATGATCACAGGTCCAAGAAAGAGTGACTATTCTCCCAAATGTTATACCAAACATGCAGCAGATACTTGTTTAACAAAGTTATTTGAAAATTTATCTAGAGTTATGAAGCCTTTCTCTCCATGCTCTCAGCTTGCAGTTTTTTTTAATGCACTGTCTCATTCATGGGCAGAAAAAATTGTGGGGAGATAATAATTTTGGGGGAACAGTATAGTATAGTATTCAAGGTAATATGTTATCATACAGCACATGTGTTTATCTTAAAGATATAGGAGGAATATATTTAAAAATAAACTAATACTGATATGATCAGGATAGGTTATAAGACAATTATTTTTTGACCTAGAATTCCCATGCAAGCTTTCTAATATATTAAAAGATTAATCAAAATTAATTAAAAAGAATTAATCAAAATCAGTTTTCACTTTTTACAAAAATGGTTTCTGTTTATAAGTTAGTATCCCACCTTATTAATAAATTAATTTTCTTTCTTATTGGAAATATAAAACTAGATACTTAAGATCTTAATTCATTTTATAAAATATGTAATTGGAAACAGGAAATTTTTCTATGTAACTCAAAGATAAGATTCAAAACACATTAAAGATAAAATATCTTAGGGAAAGAAAACAAAGAAAAGCTGAAAAAGAGAATTTGTATCTTCTGTAAGCCTTTGAGCAAATTTCTAGTGAACAAGATTTAGTCTAGAGAATTTATTTTGGCAAAGGAATAATGAACAAAGTATGTGAATTTTATTTCTTATAGTTCTGTCTTAGTCATGGTTATTGAGGTTAGTTAAGTGATTCTCACTGGTTCTCTCTACCTTGATTGCTTTGTCTTAAAATGTCCCAGATTAAGTTTCTATTACTCTGAGTACAACCAAACAAGACTGGCCTGTGAGAAATTAGTAAGATTTTTTGCATTAGTCCACGTCTCAGACAAAAATTACATTCCCACCTTTATTTTAGAGTCTCTATTCCACAGAGAATACACTTTCAAGATCAGAAATAATAGGAAATTGTGAGAAGGTTAAACATACAGCTGTTGAAAAACAGAAGAGAGGTATATTCCAAATGGGTGCTTTAATATCAGAAAAAATTCAATTTATACAGTTCTCCAATAATTCAAAAATGTATTCATTTGCTTCTTTATTTTAAAAATATGTACTGAAAATTTATATAGTGTCATTAATTTATTCAACAAACATATATTGAAAACTTACATAGGTCTTACTAAGTACCTGTCTCTTATACACAT
>SJYX01015200.1:129044-155885 GCA_006410675.1 Oreotragus oreotragus | reverse complement strand
TATGTATAACTAAATCACCTTACTGTGCACCTGAAATGTTGTGAGTCAGCTATTCTTCAATAATATATATATGTGTGTGTGTATATATATATATATATATATATATGGAAAAAATCCAAGCTAAAAAAGAAAAATCTTAGGGAAGTAGAATATGCAATTTACTCATGTATTGCAGGACAAACTGGAAGGCAAAATACTTATGGTCTATAATATTCTGGCGACCAGGACTAGGGCCCATGGCTAGAGTATATAAGAAGATAGATTCTGATGAATCCTGATTTTCTGGAGTGTGAAGTCAGGTGGGCCTTACAAATCACTTTTATAAATAAAGCTAGTAGATGCAATGGAATTCTGGTAGAGCTATTTAAAACCCCAAAAAAAGATGCTGTTAAAATGCTGCACTCAATATGTCAGCAAATCTGGAAGTCCCAACAGTGGCTACAGGACTGGAAAAGGTCAATCCTCATGCCAATTCCCAAGAAGGGCAGTAGTTAAGAATGTTCAAACCATTGGACAATTTCACTCATCTCCCATGCTAGTAAGGTCATGCTTAGAATCTTGCATGCTAAGCTTCAGCATTACGTGAACCAAGAACTTCCAGATGTCTAAATTGGGTTTAGAAAAGGCAGAGGAACCAGAGATTGAACTGCCAACATTGACTAAATCATAGAGAAAGCAAGCTAATTCCAGAAAAACATCTGCCTCTGTTTCATCAACTACACTAAAGCCTTTGACTGTGCGGATCATAACAAACTGTGGAAAGCTCTTAAAGAGATGGGCATACCAGACCATTTTACCTGTATCCTGAGAAAGCTGTATGTGGGTCAAAAAGCAACAGTTATAACCCTGTATGGAGCAATTGATTGGTTCAGGATTGAGAAATGAGTAAGACAGAGCTGTCAGATGTTGTCCTGTTTATTTAACTTATATGCTGAGCACATCAAAAGAAATGCTGGGCTGGATGAGTTACAGGCTGGAATCAAGGTAGGTGGAAGAAACATCAACAACCTTGAGTATGTGGATGATACCACTCTAATGGCAGAAAGTGAAGAGAAACTAAAGAACCTCTTGATGAGGGTGAAAGAAGAGAGTGAAAAACCCAGCTTAAAGTTAAATATTAAAGAAAAATCCAAAAAACTAAGATCACGGCATCTAGCTCCATTACTTCATGGCAAATAGAAGAGGAAAAAGGGGAAATAGTGACAATTTCCTTGTCTTGGGCTCTAAAATCACTGTGGATGATGACTCCAGCCAAGAAATCAGAAGGCAATTGCTTCTTGGCAGGAAAGCTAAGACAAATCTAGATAGTGCATTTAAAAGCAGAGACATCACTCTGCCAACAAAGGTCTGTATAGTAAAAGCTGTGGTCTTCTCAGTGGTCAAGTATAGTTGTGAGAACAGGACCATGAAGAAGGCAGAGCATCAAAGAATTGAAGCCTTTGAACTGTGGTGCTGTAGAAGACTCATGAAGGTCCCTTGGACAGCAAGGAGATCAAACCAAGTCAATCTTAAAGGAAATCAATTCTGAATACTCACTGAAAGGACTGATGGTGAAGCTGAAGCTCCAGTATTTTGGTCACCTGATGTGAGCAGCTGAATCACTGGAAAAGTTCGTAATGCTGGGAAAGATTGAGGGCAGAAAGAGAAGAGGGTGTCAGATGATGAGATGGCTGAATGACATCACTGATACAATGGACATAAACTTTAGCAAACTTCAGGAGATGGTGAGGGACGGGGAGGCCTGGCATGCTGTAGTCCATGGGGATGCAAAGAGACATGACTGGTCACAAAGATTGTGAGTCAATGTAGGACTTTCTAAACATTGGAGTTCTCTGAATGATGAAATGATTCATAATAGGATCATAAATCAAAACCCTTGCAAAACAAAGAACGTGAACATATGTAAAATGTCTACCAGATAATCTGATTGGCTATTGTAAATCAAGTTCCTATAAGTTGGCTATACTATTTGATTGATTCTAAAAAGTCCTATCTATTTTCAAGATCCAGAGCTTTTTATGGCTTGTATTCAAGGAAGGAAAACAGGCATACTCTTCTGAATTAAGCCTTGCTTTAGCATCTCTGGATCCTGATATAAGGAGATGCAGGATAGAGGACCATGTATTCACATAGGTGCAATCAAGTAGGTGAATGGAGAGTCCTCTACTAACCAAGCCATCTTAGACAAGACATCCTAAGCTTCTGGGCTTCTATGCCTCACCCATGTGGGAGAACAGTGGGGCCACAGTCATTTCTTTGAAACCCTCAGGGCCACATGGTTTGGAATTCAGAATTTTCCATAAATTATAATGGCAAATATTGTACTTTGTGTACATCGCATAATACTGTTAGTAGGACATGGAATAGTACATGCTAATAAAATTGATATTTCTTCATTAATGCATTTGACTTTAAATAAATAAAGTCTATAAAATAAACAAACCTATATATTAACAGTTGACATTTTGCCATCAAATGAATTCTTTTTTAACAGTTTCACATGTAAGGGATGTCTGTGAGATCTAACTCAGTTAAGGTTTGGAGAAGACAAGTAGGTGATCTGTGAGTGGCCACTCACCTTCCTGCTTTATATCATTGTGGCCTTCGGGTGAAATTTAAGATTTACATATGCGACTTGGAGACTTAACTTGAAACCAGAGTTAGGTTAGTAACTCTATGTTGTAGAGAGTGCATTAAATAGCATTTAATTTCCTGTTTTGGTTCAGAGGTACCACATATATGATGAGTAGTGGTCACTTATGGTACACCCAAGGCCCTAGCTGCTAACCCAAAGCTACTTCCTTCTGCACAGAATTACCCTTGACCAAAAAAGAGCCACTTTGATCAGGCACCTAACTATCCTTGGGCTAAAGCACAGTCAATAAGTGATTGGTGTTGGTAGTGGTGATTTAGTTACAAAGTCATGTCTGACTTTTGCAACCTCATGGGTGGTAATCCACAAGACTCTTCTGTCCATGAGATTTCCCAGGCAAGAATACTGGAGCAGGTTTCCATGTCCTTTTCCACAATAACTGATTAAGGGGGTGAAAAATCTAGTCAGGTTGCCTCAAATTGAGATCATCTTTGGGGTGTCAGGATCCTTTGGTCATAGAAAAAGTGAGAGAGTTACAGAAAAGCATCTGCTGCTGCTGCTGCTGCTGCTAAGTCACTTCAGTCGTGTCCAACTCTGTGCGACTCCATAGACAGCAGCCCACCCGGCTCCCCCATCCCTGGGATTCTCCAGGCAAGAACAATGGAGTGGGTTGCCATTTCCTTCTCCAATGCATGAAAGTGAAAAGTGAAAGGGAAGTCGCTCAGTCATGTCTGACCCTTAGCAACCCCATGGACTATAGCCTACCAGGCTCCTCCGTCCATGGGATTTTCCAGGCAAGAGTACTGGAGTGGGGTGCCATTGCCTTCTCCAAGAAAAGCATCTACTTCTGCTTTATTGACTATGCCAAAGAACTGACTATGTGGATCACAACAAACTGTGGAAAATTCTTCAAGAAATGGGAGTATCAGACCTCCTTACCAGCCTCCTGAGAAATCTGTAGCAGGTCAATAAGCAATAGTGAGAACTAGACATGGAACAACAGACTGGTTCCAAATTGGGAAAGGAGTCCATCAAGGCTGTATATTCTCACCCTGCTTATTTAACTTACATGCAGAGTACATCATGCAAAATGCCAGACTGATTGAAGCACAAACTGGAATCAAGATTGCCAGGAGAAATATCAATAATCTCAGATATACAGATGACACCACCCTGATGGCAGAAAGCAAAGAACTAAAGAGCCTCTTGATGAAAGTGAAAGAAGAGAATGAACAAGTTGGCTTAAAACTCAACATTCAAAAAATGAAGATCATGTCATCCAGTCCAATCACTTTATGGCAAACAGATGGGGAAACAATGAAAACAGTGACAGACTTTATTTTGGGGGCTCCAAAATCACTGCAGATGGTGACTGAAGCCATGAAATTAAAAGATACTTGCTTCTTGGAAGAAAAGCTATGAAAAACCTAGACAGCATATTAAAAAACAAAGACATTACTTTGAAAACAAAGGTCCATCTAGTGAAAGCTATGATTTTTTCAGTAGTCATGTATGGATGTGAGAGTTGGACTATAAAGAAAGCTGAGCACCAAAGAATTGATGCTTTTGAACTGTAGTGTTGGAAAAGACTCTTGAGAGTCCTTCAGACTGACTTAAAGGAGATCAAAGCAGTCAATTCCAAAGGAAATCAGTACTGAATATTAATTGGAAGGACTGGTGCTGAAGCTCCAATACTTTGGCCACCTGATGCAAATAACTAACTCATTGGAAAAGACCCTTGATATTGGGAAAGATTGAAGGTGGGAGGAGAAGGCGATAATAGAGGATGAGATGGTTGGATGGCACCACTGACTGGATGGACATGAGTCTGGGCAAACCCTGGGAGTTGGTGATGGACAGGGGAGCTTGGCCTGCTATAGTCCATGGGACAATGAAAAGTTGGACATGACTGAGCGACTGAACTGACTGAACTGGGGTGTAATTAAAGCTCCAGGGTTCCCCATGGGATCAGGCTGTTAGTGATGTTAAAATGGAGAAAGTCTTATTCAGGCTTCAGAGCAGGAGAGCAGGCCTCTGACCTGCTTCTGATCTACCTGGACACTGTCAGGATTCTGTGCCTGCTTGCAAGCACAGCAAGTCAAGTGGCACTTTAGATAAAGAAAGGAGTGAGTCTTGTAATTCTTGAGACCCTAGAGCTCTAGCCAAGCCCCAGGGTCTAAGAAGTCTTATGATTCACAGTGTGAAACAAACAGCATTGTAAACATTAAACCAAATCAGCTCTGGTTTAATTGATGATGATATCAGTTTGTAGCCTGGGGTTATAGGCAAGAACCCTGAAAACTGCAATTTGAAGTCTCACCTGTGGGGGTGGATGTACCACCCAGAATGCTTTCCCATTGCTGTTACTTGGGACTTTCCATGTTGCTTAAGTCTGGATTTAGGTTGGCCAATTTAGTGATGAATATGCTGTTACTTCTCTCTATTGTTTTTGACTATTTTATTTTAATATCTATATATGTTGAAATTAAGTTAAATAATCTTTATAAAAAATTGAAACTGTTTTATCTGTGTAAAACGAGTGTTTTCTTCTGTTAATAAATCCTTCAAACCTAAAACAAAAATAAAACTTTAGGTTTGAGAACATGGATTCACATTCTTGTTTAGAATCTTTTCTGGTCTTCAGCTTTTCTCACTGCCTTACATCATTCACTTGAAAGCACTCCCTCGATAAATAATAGGTACTTAATCCCTGTCTCATACTGTGCTTCTAGACAACTTAAACAATACTCAATGCAATATGTTTGTGTTCTGCTCATGCACATATTGATTTAATTGTTAAGATCCTGTAGCACTCACTTGTTATTCAGTCACTCAACCGTGTCTGACTCTTTGCAACACCATGGACTGCAGCACACCAGGCCTCCCTGTCCATCACAACTCCTGGAGTCCACCCAGACTCATGTCCATTGAGTCGGTGATGCCATCCAACCATCTCATCCTCTGTCATCCCCTTCTTCTCCCACCTTCAATCTTTCCTAGCATCAGAGTCTTTTCAAATGAGTCAGCTCTTCTCATTAGGTGGCCAAATTATTGGAGCTTCAGCTTCAACATCAGTCCTTCCAATGAACACTCAGGACTTATCTCTTTTAAGATGGACTGGTTGGATCTCCTTGTAGTCCAAGGGACTCTCAAGAGTCTTCTCCAACACCACAGTTCAAAAGCATTAATTCTTCAGTGCTCAGCTTTCTAATAGTCCAACTCTCAGGGCCAAGTTAAGAGGAAGAATCTCAGCTCCTTTGATCTGTCAGTCCAAATCTGTTAAGCTAGCTGCTCAAATGTTATGAGCCTCAATGTCCCTGTTAAGTACATTGCAGGGGTGTAAAAACAGAGCTCTCATGTGACCCAGCAATTCTACCCTTGGATACATGTCTGAAAAATTGAGTATACTAATTTAAAAATATTTATGTACCCAAATGTTCAGTCGTGTCCGACTCTTTGCAACCCCGTGGACTGTAGCCCATCAGGTTCCTCCATCCATGGGATTCTCCAGGCAAGAATACTGGACTGGATTGCCATTTCCTTCTCCATGGGAATCTTCCCGACCCAGGGATCGAACCGAGGTTTCCTATATTGCGGGCAGACGCTTCAACCTCTGAGCCACCAGGGAAGACCCCCAAATGTTCATAGAAGCATTATTTACAATTACCAAGATATGGAAACAACTCAAGTGTGTGAATATTCACACAATGGAATACTGCTGCTGCTGCTAAGTCGCTTCAGTTGTGTCCGACTCTGTGCAACTCCATAGACAGCTGCCCACCAGGCTCCCCCATTCCTGGGATTNTGAGCCACCAGGGAAGACCCTCAAATGTTCATAGAAGCATTATTTACAATTACCAAGATATGGAAACAACTCAAGTGTGTGAATATTCACACAATGGAATACTGCTGCTGCTGCTAAGTCGCTTCAGTTGTGTCCGACTCTGTGCAACTCCATAGACAGCTGCCCACCAGGCTCCCCCATTCCTGGGATTTTCCAGGCAAGAACACTGGAGTGGGTTGCCATTTCCTTCTCCAATGTATGAAAGTGAAAAGTGAAAGTGAAAGTGAAAGTGAAGTCGTGTCAGACTCTTCGCGACCCCATGAACTGCAGCCCACCAGGCTCCTCCATCCATGGTATTTTCCAGGCAAGAGTACTGGAGTGGGGTGCCATTACCTCCTAAAAAGAATTTTTTGTTTTTCATTTGCAGCACTACAGATGGATTTGGAGTGCATTATGCTAAATGAAATAAGTCGAACAGAGAAAGGCAAATCAGTGTGATTTCACTTATATGTGGAACCTAAAAAATACAACAAACTAGTGACTATAACAATAAAGAAACAGACTCACAGATACAGAGAACAAAATAGTGGTTACCAGAAAGGAGAAGGAAAGGGGAGGAGCTAAATAGGATTGGGGAATTAAGAGGTACAAACTATTATGTATAAAATAAGCTACAAGTATACATAATATAACAATGTATAGTGTTTTATGACAACTATAAATGCAGCATAGCCTTTAAATTTGTGAATCATTATACTGTATACCTATAACCTATTTGCATAAACTATACTTCAATTCAAAAATGTAAAAATAAGTTAAAGTACCTTACAATAAGTGACAAAGTATGCACATAATAATATGGACACTCCATGCCCCCACCCCACCCCGTAAGAGTCACTAGTGCTTTTGACATTCTTAAGCTCTATACATATTTGACACTCACCAACTTCTTCTGTATCTACTGATAGAACATGGATCTGAAACATAATGAGAGGAGAACCAAGCTGATTCCCTGTAGATGCTGTTTTATTGCTGCACTGTCTCCATTTTGGATGGAAGTAACTTCTCAATCTTGTGCTTGGAGCCATTTGCCATGGCTTGGATTTTTCAGTCTGTAAACATTAATGGGATACATGAGTCCTCTTGAGATTTGCTGCCCTTATCTTAAATACAAACTCTTGTCAGTGTACCTGAAGAGCTATAATCATTATAAAAGGAGACTGGTGCAAACAGCCCTATCACCACAATAGGGATACAAAGCAGCTGTTTTATTTGACCTTTGCTCTGCCAAGTCTCAGAATCTCAGCTCTAAGACCTCAAGACAGAGCTAACACTCACGTGACTTATAAACCCCACTCCAGGAGACCTCCTTTCCTGTTCACCCTTCTTGATGGAAAAGGAAAGAAATGTCAAGAATGAATGTCTGTATGAGAAGTACAGGAACTATTAAGGGAAAGATTCACAAACACTTCTATTTATTAGTCTTCAATATTCTCAGCATAATCCTGCAAAAGATATAATTAACCCCATTTTCTTGATGCATTAACTAAAGCCCAGAAAATTTTGGTAATTTTATCAAACACTCTAGAAAGTGAAGGGCTTGCTGTTTGGACCCAGAGCTGTAGGACTCAAATGTCACACTTTCTATAGACACTTCCCATATAGATTTGCAAGATACTGATTAAATCCCCAAAGCTAGTCATTTAATATCTTTTTGTTCCTTGAATTAGTCTGAATCAGAAAGTTAGGGAAATAGAGCCTGTATAGCATGTGAAAGAGATTAAAAAAAAAAAAGAAACACTCAAATCATCCTTATAATTAGTTCCATATTTTTATAAAGCATCAGCTATATAAAAATTATAAAAATGAATTTAATTAGATAGATTTGATGTTGCTTTAATAACATGGAATCTATTAGAAATAAATGACTGGAAGACCAATAGATAGGTAAGATAATACCTTTCAGAAACTAACTATATACCCCCAAATTTTTCTAGCCACACACTATAACACTAATCAATTCCCCAACTTATGCAAACCAACACTTTGCATAAAACGAAAGCTGAAATTTTTAGCATGATACAGAGAATACGCATTTTGAAAACTATATAAATATTTTAAAAGGTTCTTTTGTAAAGTTTAAGAGGTTGAGTGGTCTCCTAGAAATTTAACAGTGAGAAAACACTCCTTGTGCCATTGCAGAACTGAGTAATTTGCTGAAATGTAAAAAGATGTTTACCTACATTGAGATGCTTGACTCCTAAATTGTGTCATCTGCCTCCTCTAATTTTCATTTTCAGTAAAAGAAAAAATAGAAAGTTTCAAACTTCAAATCCCACAGCTCTAATATCACATAAAAATCCATGAAGTCATCTTTTAGCATGTCAGAATGGGAGAGAACTAGGGTGGGGAAATACACCTGCTGCCATTTACATTTATTTCACAGAATTCCACTAAACAGAGATTGGATTGGATAGGCAATTTCCAGACCTGAATAAGGAAAACCAGAGAGAGTCTTCATTAACTTTCCAAAATGAAATAATACCTACTGAAATATAAAAAAATGTTCACCATATTCACTTTTGGGTATTGTGGATATTGTATACATTTTAATCCAAAATAAATGTATAAAGCCTTTCTCTTTTACCTATTTCATATATGTTGTGCTTTCCTTTACTATTGTTTCTTCTTATATCTTGCGTCTGTGGACCTCTTATTAAATACTTTTCTTAATTAAGCACTTAATTACTTACTTAATAAGTAATTTCATTACCTTGCCTCTTTTTCTGTCCCTCTGAGGATTTTATGGTCTTACACCATAATATCTATTACTTCAGAGGTGCTGGGCAAGTACTTGTTTGATTGACTGATTATTGATCATTTTAATCCACTCTCCTGTCACCCTCCTCTTTATCCTTCCAGCATTTTTTATGAGAGGGAAGTGACAGACATTTGAATCAGTCAGTGGTCAAGTCACAGAGAAAGACAAACTGTAGCTGGAGGATACTCATGTCATTGATGCTCCTGGGCAGGAAGGAACAAGGGCAGATAACTCAACCTGGGAAAGTTAAATAGATGAGACATTCTTTCTTAAGAATAATTAAAGCTCAAATAATAATATTCATTAGACATTATGGAAATATGTTTTGGCTCAATGAAATAAATCATTTCAGTAATATAGTTCAGACATGTTACACTTTTCCTAGATCTTTGAGAACAGTGGGCAAAAACCAGACCTGATGTTAACTCTTAAACTTTCTTCCCTCTCTATAGTTTAATAAGAAGGTTGCAAACTCAGCTGCAATATCAACTAATTAATGCTAATAACCAAGTGCTGCTGTGAAATAAAACTGATCTAGAAATGGAGTTTGTTTCATAATCATTCAAATTCTAACTTTTATATGTTTTAGGCATAGTTGACTTCAGGAAAAACAAACAAACTATAAGCTGAATATTAAAAGATAAATGGTAAAATTGGGATAAAATATTAAGTTTTATCACATAAATTTAAAGAAAAATGTATATTCATTTTATATATACAATATATACCTGAAAGCTGATAACTACACTAAAGGACAATTTCAAGTAAAATATTTATTTGTTCTACTGTATTTCAGGTCTTCCCTGGTTGCTCAGTTGGTAAAGAATCCACCTTCTGTGCAGGTTTGATCCCTGGGTAGGGAAGGTCCCCTGGAAAAGGAAATAGCAACCCACTCTAGTAATCTTGCCTGGGAAATCCCATGGACAGAGGAGCCTGATGAGCTACAGTCCATATTTCATAGTTTTCCAATAGACTATTTCATTCCATTCTAACACAGTCCATTTCTATATTGGAACTAAGACTTGGGGAAGGTCTGGTCAGGAACTAGACCCTAGCTCACAGGCTAGAGAGAAATAATTGAGCACCTGGCTTCTTAACCTGAGTTCAGCCACTTCCAGTCTGTAGCTTAAAACTAGTCACGATGGACTTGAAAAGACTGCATGGAAATTGGCAAACTCTATACATCAGCGCCTATTTTTGTCCTAATTGGTTGTTAACTTTAACTAGCACACCACTCGATAGATGTCATAGCTGGTAATTGAGGAATAAAGCTAATGTTTCTGCTTTTAATCCTGAGTATTTATATAATCTCTCAACTATTCAGGTATATTTTTAAATTTTAAAGTAGAGTTGTGTGGTTTTTTTTAGTAAAATGAAAGCATCATCATTAAATGGCACTTAATTATTGCCCAGATCAAAAATAGAGGTAAGTATAGTCATCATGTAAAATGTCTACAAATAACAAATTCTGGAGGGGTTGTGAAGAAAAGAGAACCTTCCAACATTGCTGGTTGGAATGTAAATTGGTGCAGCCACTACAGAAAACAGTAAGGAAGTTCCTCAAAAAACTAAAAACTAGAGATTGCCAGGAGAAATATCAACAACCTCAGATATGCAGATGACACCACCCTTATGGCAGAAAGCGAAGAAGAACTAAAGAGCTTCTTGATGAAAGTGAAAGAGGAGAGTGAAAAAGTTGGCTTAAAGCTCAACATTCAGAAAACGAAGATCATGGCATCCAGTCCCATCACTTCATGAGAAATAGATGGGGAAACAGTGGAAACAGTGTCAGACTTTATTTTTGGGGGCTCCAAAATCACTGAAGATGGTGACAGCCATGAAATTAAAAGACGCTTACTCCTTGGAAGAAAAGTTATGACCAACCTAGACAGTATATTCAAAAGCAGAGACGTTACTTTGCCGACTAAGGTCCATCTAGTCAAGGTTATGGTTTTTCCTGTGGTCATGTATGGATGTGAGAGTTGGACTGCAAAGAAGGCTGAGCGCCGAAGAATTGATGCTTTTGAACTGTGGTGTTGGAGAAGACTCTTGAGAGTCCCTTGAACTGCAAGAAGATCCAACCGGTCTATCCCAAAGGACATCAGTCCTGAGTGCTCATTGGAAGGACTGATGTTGAAGCTGAAACTCCAATACTTTGGCCACCTGATGCGAAGAATGGACTCATTTGAAAAGTCCTTAATGCTGGGGAAAATTGAAGGCAGGAAGAAAAGGGGATGACAGAGGCTGATATGGTTGGATGGCATCACCTACTCAATGGGCATGAGTTTGAGTAAACTCCGAGAGTTGTTGATGGGCAGTGAGGCCTAGTGTGCTGCAGTCCATGCGGTTGCAAAGAGTGGGACACAACTGAGTGACTGGACTGAACTGAACTGAACTGATATAATCTAGCAATCCCACCCCTCAGCATGTAATCCGGATAAAACAATAATTCAAAAAGATACGTGCACCTCTATGTTTACAGCATGATGGGCAGTGAGGCCTAGTGTGCTGCAGTCCATGCGGTTGCAAAGAGTGGGACACAACTGAGTGACTGGACTGAACTGAACTGAACTGATATAATCTAGCAGTCCCACCCCTCAGCATGTAATCCGGATGAAACAATAATTCAAAAAGATACGTGCACCTCTATGTTTACAGCAGCACTATTCATAACAGCTAAGAGAAAGGAACAACCTAAGTGCCCACTGACAGATGAATGAATAAAGGAGATGTGGGATATATACACATTGGAATGCTACTCAGCCATTA
The DNA here is from genome assembly GCA_006410675.1 of Oreotragus oreotragus. Lineage (NCBI taxonomy): Eukaryota > Metazoa > Chordata > Mammalia > Artiodactyla > Bovidae > Oreotragus > Oreotragus oreotragus. Next base: position 143,918 of record SJYX01015200.1, on the reverse strand, counting down.
AAAAGAATGAAATAATACCATTTGAAGCAGCATGGATAGANATGTTTACAGCAGCACTATTCATAACAGCTAAGAGAAAGGAACAACCTAAGTGCCCAGTGACAGATGAATGAATAAAGGAGATGTGGGATACATACACATTGGAATGCTACTCAGCCATTAAAAAGAATGAAATAATACCATTTGAAGCAGCATGGATAGACCAGGAGATTATCATACTAGGTAAAGTAAGTCAGGAAGAGAAAAACAAACTGCTAATATAGAATAGATACACAACAAGGTCCTACTGTATAGTGCAGGGAACTATGCTCAATATCCTGTGATAAACCATAATGAAAAATAATATTAAAAAAGAATGTATATGTGTATAACTAAACCAATTTGCTATATAGCATAAATTAACACAACACTTTAAATAAATTATTCTTCAGTAAAAACAAGAGACGTATACACTCCAGTGAATATAGACTAACCCCTATTAAGTTATCATACAGCGTCTGTCTACAATGTGGGAGACCCGGTTTTGATCCCTGGGTTGGGAAGATCCCCTGGAGAAAGAAAATGCAATCCACTCCAGTATTTTTGCCTGGAAAATCCCATGGACAAAGGAATCTGGTAGGCTATAGTCCATGTGGGTTGCAAAAGAGTCAGATACGACTGAGCGACTTCACTATATATATATCTATAATTATATCCACTTTGAAGCTGATAATCTTAAAGCAATTTAACTGGATAAACCTTGAACATGAATATAGGTAACACTATTTAAAATGAAGGGTAGAATCAAACACAATGAAGTTTAGAAAGTAAGAGAGATTAAAAGGAATTTTTTTTTTTCCAGTAAAAAAATCAAGTGGCTATAGAAGAAAAAAAGTTGAATCCAGGACAGTGTGAAAGCTCTAATTATACAAAATTAGAGAAATAAAGAAAAATGTTACAAAGATACTTATAACCATAGGTATGAAGATATCTGGAAATAATTAACTTTGTTGGTATCATCCATAGTGAACATTAATAAGATATCCATAATGAACTTGTCCACAAACAGCAACTGCCCCTTCCATTCAGTAATAAGTAGGAGAAGATTGAGAGAAATCTGCAAATGCATTTGGAAGGATTCATAAATAATTTGGGCTTCTATTTCTTTCATTACTTGATGACCTTCACATAAGCAAAAAAATGATCTTCAATACAAAAATCTGGACAGCAGAGCAAAAACAATCCCTGTCTTTCAGGAATTGTTATAAGGTTTACCTAGATATAAAATATTCTAGTGGATAATAGATTCAAAATTCATTATGTCCAGGTGCTATAGCTTAAATATTAAATTCTAGTAAACAGACAAAAAGTGATCAAAAGGTTATGTCAGTAATCGTGTTATATCTTCAGCCTTTTTTAAAAAAATTCTCCTATGTTTTATGTACTTAAAACAGTACCGATTTTAATTAAACATTCAGGATAACATCCTAATTACAGCAAATGTGAGGAAAGGGCCCATAGTGAATTGCTAGTAGACATGACTCAATATGATTTATGGTTTTGAAATCTCTAGTGAACCAAGAGTTGTGTGTGTGTGCATGTGTATGTAAACAACTTTGCTAAAGGGCACTGAACAAATGTACAAGAAGACAAAAAAATATATGTCCAGAGCAAATTTTGAGGCCAAGCCTCTGGGAAAAGAACCAGGAAGGAAGCCTTGGATTGACTACAACAGACTTTTCCCCCTTCAAGTAAAGGGCTGAGAACATGAAGAGTAAGACCAAAGAGTAAACACTGGGAAACACAACCTCTATCCCAGATTCTTGGCACCTATCCCCTCCTGTCTCACCAGGCACAAGCTGATCCAGCCAATGGTATCAAGTCCAAAGCCAATTACTGGCAGAACTGTGCATGGGGCAAAAAGATGGTAAAATGAATGAGTGATCATTATCAATGGGCTCCTAAGAGAAACAACAGCCAGTGTAGCAGATATCCTGCAATGCGAAGTCAAGTGGGCCTTTGTTCATCACTATGAACAAAGCTAATGGAGGTGATAGAATTCCATTTGAGCTATTTCAAATCCTTAAAAATGATGCTGTGAAAGTGCTGCACTCAATCTGCCAGCAAATTTGGAAAACTCAGCATTGGCCACAGGACTGGGGAATGTTGGTTTTCATTCCAATCTCAAAGAAAAACAATGCCAAAGAATGCTTAAACTACTGCACAATTGCACTTATCTCACACACTAGTAAAGTAATGCTCAAAATTCTCCAAGCCAGGCTTCAGCAATACGTGAACCATGAACTTCCAGATGTTCAAGCTGGTTTTAAAAAAGGCAGAGGAACCAGATTCAAAATGCCAACATCCACTGGACCATCTAAAAAGCAAAAGAGTTCCAGAAAAACATCTACTTCTGCTTTATTGACTATGTCAAAGCCTTTATTGTGTGAATTACAATAAACTGTGGAAAATTCTTCAAGAGATGGGAATACCAGGCCACCTGACCTGCCTCCTGAGAAATCTGTATGCAGGTCAGGAGGCAAGAGTTAGAACTGGATATGGAACAGACTGGTTCCAAATAGAGAAAGGAGTACATTAAGGCTGTATATTGTCACCCTGCTTATTTAGCTTATATGCAGAGTACATAATGAGAAACGCTGGGCTGTATGAAGCACAAGCTGGAAGCAAGATTGCTGGGAGAAATATCAATAACCTCAGATATGCAGATGTCACCACCCTCATGGCAGAAATTGAAGAACTAAGGAGCTTATTGATGAAAGTGAAGGAGGAGAGTGAAAAAGTTGGCTTAAAACTCAACATTCAGAAAACTAAGATCATGACATCTGGTCCCATCACTTCATGGGAAATAGATGGGGAGACAGTGGAAACAGTGTCAGACTTTATTTTGGGGGACTCCAAAATCACTGCAGATGGTGACTACAGCCATGAAATGAAAAGATGTTTGCTCCATGGAAGAAAAGTTATGACCAGCCTAGATAGCATATTTAAAAGCAGAGTCATTACTTTGTTAACAAAGGTCCATCTATTCAAGGCTATGGTTTTTCCAGTAGTGATGTATGGATGTGAGAGTTGCACTATAAAGAAAGCTGAGCACTGAAGAATTGATGTTTTTGAACTGTGGTGTTGGAGAAGACTCTTGAGAGTCTCTTGGACAGCAAAGAATTCCATCCAGTCCATCCTAAAGAAATCAGTCCTGAATATTCATTGGAAAGTCTGATCCTGAAGCTGAAACTCCAATAGTTTGGCCACTTGATGTGAAGAACAGACTCATTGGAAAAGACTCTGGTGCTGGGAAAGATTAAAGGTGGGAGGAGAAGGGGATGACAGAGGGTGAGATGGTTGGATGGCATCACCAGCTCAATGGACATGATTTTGAGTAAGCTCTGGGAGTTAATGATAGACAGGGAGGCCTGGTGTGCTGCAGTCCATGGGGTCACATAGAGTTGGACACGACTAAGCAACTGAACTGAACTGAACCAAAATCAAATTACTCACTTCCTATGCCTTTTTTTCCCCCTTGGTCCTCAAAGGAATTGCCAATGAGTATTTTAACACTGATTTTTACTTTTAAGGGATGAGTTTAGAGGATGGTCAGCTTATAAAGACCCCAGGAATGGCTAGATGCAAAATTACCAGAATATGGCTAGAACCATCCAGTTGACCTCAAGAGAGAACAAGATGCTTCTGAAAAACAACCAGCTGACCTCTAGTTACACTTTTCAAAGCAGGTGTGGGCCTCATAACTGCTTGTCAAGAGTCAGAAAAGATCCATGACTTTCAAAATATGAGTCATATCTGCTGAATTCCCAAATAAAATGTTCTGTCCTTCCAAAAGTAAAGGTCTGCTTAGTTTATCCTTAGAACAGGCAGTTCATTGCTCCAAACCCTCAATTCAGCTTACGCTTCTGTGGTATATAGTCTAGGACTGTTCATCCATTTACCTAAGAGCAATTAAATAGAACTCAGATGAAACAGTTTAAGACCAAAACAAAATATTCGAAAACAGATCTCACTGCCTTTCTTCTCATGTCAGGAACTAAGTGATGCAGAAATAAGAAAATATGAAAAGGAGGTCATATTTTGAGGTAAACTCCAATGTTATGTGAGGCAAGTGTTCAGGTCACAGAGAAACAGGTCAGTACCAGCAGGTGGAGCTGGTTAGAAAACTAGAAGAGTTCACAGTCTCAGAAGAGCTAAAATATTAGTATAGTGTGAGGGAGATGGGATAGGGCAGGGTGAGCTGAGCACTCCAAAATCTTTATTCAGAGTGATTTCCCACCATTTAATCCTATAAGAAAAGTCCTCTTATCTAAACGAACTTCTGGTTGTGAGCCCTCAGCAGTTTGTGAGGATTTGGGTCTTGGAATGGAATGTGATCACAGTGTTTGACCAATGAGCAGCAGGAGTTGGTAGAAAATTTCAGAATGTTGAAAATCAAGAAAGACCAGGAGAGAAAATGATTGGCTAATGTTATTATGATGTCAACATTACTTGCTTTCACCTTTTTCTTTCTTGTGTTTGTGAAGAAAATCTATAAGCAAGGTACACTGGAGGGAAAAGTGCATTAACTCCAGTGGTAGAAAGCTGGAGGTTAGAAGTGTAAGCAGGAATAATTGACTGTTGCAGAATAATTTCTATAATATTCATTTTCTAATTATAATGACAACATACACTTTTTACATAATGTAGAAGTTGCAGTAAAATACAAAGAAGAAAAGAAAAAGTCCTCTTTTTACCAAAACCAGTGTCAGCCAGCCACCTTTTCCCCAATTTTCAGCATTTAACTGTTCACGCTATATTTATTCTATACTCTGACACTCAATATGCTGTTTTGTTACTTGCATTTTAACTGAGAAAATTCATCAAAAAGTCTATATTTTTAAATATCTTTACATAACATTCCAGAAGGTGAGCTTTTAATTTTGCCTATTATTTTGTCAAATGATTGTAATTGATTTATCAAAACATTCCCCTATTATACTTAAATCTTTAAGTAACACTTTATTGGGGCAAATTTGTGAGTAGAAAATATTTTAAACTTTTAAGACTATTGCCAAATTGTACTGCTTAATGATAATGTAGGTTTCCATTTTTAAGTGTCCTCACTAACATTGGACATATTTTTTTTAATCTCAACTAATTTGATTATTTTCTTAATTTAAATTTATTATATTTTTAATTTTCAACAAAAGTATTTCAATTAAAGTATTAATAGGGACTTCTCTGGTGGCCTAGTGGTTAAGACTCCATGGTCCCAGTGCAGGAGGCCCTGGGGTGGATCCCTGGTCGAGAAACTAGATTGCACATGCTACAATTAAGACATGGAACAGCTAATTGAAAAAATATTAAATTCTGCCATGAAGCTTCTTAATTTTGATACATATCAAAGTATTTTTTAAAATATGTTATCAAAATTAAGTACCAATTTTTAAGAGACTCTATTAACGAATTGCTTTATTTGTGGCTCAGATGGTCAAGAATCCACCTGCACTGAAGGAAACCCAGGTTTTTATCCAGGGCTAGGAAGATCCCCAGAGAACAGAATGACTAGCCACTCCAGTATTCTTGCCTGAAAAATTCCATGAACAGAGGAGACTGAAGGGCTATCATCCATGGGGCTGTAAACAAACAGACATGACTTAGCAACTAACACTTTCCCTTTTAACTTTTAATGGTTATACAACGAGCAACCTTTATTTAAGGGACTGTATTTTTCCATAGGGGCTTTCCTTTCCTATCACTTTATACCGTCACTGAAGGCACTGTTAGCTAGTTCCATGGTAAACTGAGAGAATAAGCTTCCAAAACTCTTGAGAATCCACAAGCTATAGTTTTTTAATCACCTACACATATCATTAAACCTCACAGGCTTACTACAAATACCTACATAGATGTTTGACTGTCAATCTGAAGCAAAGTAGGAGTTGGCCTGACCTTTCCACTAAATTGACTAAAATAATTGGATCAATAGGCACTTTCCCCTTCTTTATGTTTTCCTCTTTTTTTTCTTTTTGACTGCTAAACATGCCTCCTAATTTTAATTAAATTCTCTATTCATATGGCTAGTTTCAATTTCTGACAAAATCTTGCAAGGAATGCTGACTAGAATCCTATCCAGAATCCTGATAGTGTATATGTATACATGCTAAGTAGTCTCAGACGTGTCCGACTCTTTGTGACCTTATGGACTTCAGCTCGCTAGGCTCCTCTATCCATGGGATTTTCCCAGCAAGAATAGTGAAGTGGGTTGCCATACTCTCCTCCAGGGGATTTTACTGACCCAGAGATCAAACACACATCTCCTGTGGTTCCTGTATTGCAAGCAGATTGTTTACTGCTGAGCCCCTGGGTAAGCCAAACAGAGTGTGTATATGTATATGAAAGAGTAAATATTATGCCTAGACCATTGTACAACAAGTAATGTTGAGATTCAAATGTTGAAAATTTGATTGAAATTGACAAAAAAGATTAATTTGTCATTCGTCAGCTTATATCACAGGGTCTGCACAAATAAATCTTCACTGACTTATAACTTCTATATTTTAAAATTATGATACAAGTATTTCAAAATATATCTATAATATTGTCATTGGTTATTGAAAGGTGTTTAATAATATTTTTTAATATTTAGCATTATTAATATATTATACTCACATTGCCTTTGTTTATACTCATGCATACTATGTGGACAAATTATCCATTAGCTAAAATAATTATTAATTTAGAATATATGGTCCCAATTATTCTAGATAATAGAGAGTTTCTACAAAATGTCTTGACCATGATATGTGCCAGTATGTAGTCTATTTCCATATGGTGCACTTAACTGAAATTTCCAGAAAAAAAATGACAAAGAAAGAAAAAAAAAAAAAAACTAAAAAATTGTCATTTGGTACAATCCTCAAATATTTGAATAAAACAAAAGTGTCTTGTTAATAAAGATGAAATAATACAAGTGTTTGACTAATTGACCCATCTTACATACATTAATAAAAGTATTAAACATATTATTGTAATGCATCTGAAAATAATTGTCTGATTTATGATTGATCCATTAAGTGCCTGCCCTGTGCATATCAAAATCTTTGGGAGTAATAGCTTTTACTATGGACAAATACAGAACAATGTCATATCTCATAAGCTATATATTGCATGTATATTGCTAAACTATATTGCATGAATATTGTTGTATATTGATAAACTGTACTATATTGCCTACTTTTGGAAGAATCAAACTCTGGAGACTATAAGTAAATTATATTTGATCATTATGAATAATTATTGTAATACAATAATGATTACAATACATACAATATTAGATATAATATATACATACAATATAGATACAGTTATTACAATAATTAACAATAGGTACAAAGCATTATTATCACCTCACTCCTCTGTCTTCATTCATCCACCTGAACATTCCTTCCTTCTGTATTCATTACCTTAGTTAATGGTTTTACAATCTCTAGATGAGATTTGCAGTTTTTTGTTCAGCCAGAATCTGTTCTTCATTTTCTTGGAAACAGGATTCCATCTTTTCTCTAAGGAGCCCTCTCCATTGTTCTAACTCATAGACTTCAACCCAAGAATGTATGTCCTTGGGCATAGGGCTGAGCTGTTTTTCAGTCATTCTCAGAGAGCTGATAGAAACAGTGACTCTGCCTTGATTTCTTTTCTCTCTTCTCCCCACAGAGAATTCATATGATGATCAATTTCTGTCTGTTCTCCTCTAGAATGCCTCCCAAAATCAATTTCCCTCCTTGCATGGGTCTCACCATTTACCGTGATCTAGGCTTTATTATTGTTGTTCAGCCACTAAGTTGTGTCCAGTTCTTTGTTACCCCATGGACTGCAGCACAATATTTAGATATACTATATACATGCAATATAGATACAGTTATTATAATAATTAACAATAGATAAAAAGCATTATTATCACCTCACATCTGAAAATAATTGTCTGATTTATGATTGATCTATTAAGTGCCTGCCCTGTGCATATCAAAATATTTGGGAGTAATAGCTTTTACTATGGACAAATACAGAACAATGCCATATCTCATATGCTATATATTGCATGTATATTGCAGGACGGGCTTCCCTGTCCTTCCCTATCTCCCAGAGTTTGCTCAACTCATGTCTATTGAGTCGATGATGCCATCCACCATCTTATCTTCCATTGCGTACTTCTCCTCCTGCCCTTAATCTTTCCTAGCATTAGGGTCTTTCCTGAAGAGTCAGCTCTTCGCATCAGGTGGCCAAAGTATTGGAGTTTCAGCTTCAGCATCAGTCCTTCCAATTAATATTCAGCATTGATTTCCTTTAAGATGGACTGGTTTGATCTTGCAATTCAAGGGACTATCAAGAGTCTTCTCTAGCATCACAGTTAGAAAGCATCAATTCTTCAGTGCTCAGCCTTCTTTATGATCCAACTCTCATATCCATACATGATTACTGGAAAAACCATAGCTTAGACCATATGGACTTTTGTTGGCAAAGTGATGTCTCTGCATTTTAATACGCTGTCTAGGTTTGTCATAGCTTTTCTTCCAAGAAGCAAGCATCTTTTTTCCCAAGACTATTGGGATCACTTTCCAATATGGTTCACTGCTAATTCAAATGCTGCTAATAATGGTGTCTACCTAAACCTTCATGTAGGAGCAAATCACTTTCCTTCTCTACATTTATTTGTGGATCCCAATTGTGAAAAACAAAGAACAACAACAAAATAAACAGAATGTTTAGTCTAATATTTAAAACCTACTTTTACCTTTCTTTTCTCTTCTTTCCAGATTTTTCTCTCACTGACTCTGTTTATGCTGCTCACTATTGTCAGGTCATATTATGCCATTTCATATCCCTGTGGAACTGTACATCTGGTCACTTTGGCCAGGAAATAATTTCACTCTTGTTTCCACCTGCCTAACCTCTACATCATGACACAGTTCAAAAATAGCTTTTTAGTACATTGTGACGACTTTTCTAATTGTGCCAGCTAAGATGATTAAATTATGAGTCATCTCCTTAATACTTTACACCACAATGATAATAAGTACCATATTATGATGTGTTACTTTTCCACTCAGTAAATTTTAAATTCCTTAAGAGCAGAGACTAGACCTTACACATGATTTCCACTGTTCAGTAAAGAGAACTGTTTTATGCAAAACTTTAATTAGCACAATTATCATTACCTGAAGTTTGCATAGAGGAATGTACTGTCAAAAAAAAAAAAAAATGAAGACCCACACCAAAAGACTAATTAACAATGTCCCATAAAATCACTGATGTATGTCCCTGAGGTTTCATAAGGTGGTTGAGAAAATAGCTATGTTTCAATAATGTAGGATGAAAATGACTGTGTTTGGACTATTTCCACATCACACTTAAAAGCATGGAAGTACTATTGTCTCAATATTTTGTATAGACAGAGAATTCAAGAATCACATGAGACCTGAAACAATGAACCAAGCCATCCATATAGTGCTCTAGTAATAGTGATTATGAGAATACTATTTTTAATACTATTTCACATTCCATTTCTTTCTCATTGATTTTACCTTGTTGCTTTCCTTTCCATTGCTAACATTGTCACATGGCTGATTCTTAGCAAGCCCTTGAGAAGCTCTTACTTTACCTGTAATAAGTCTTTGCTCTGCTTTGAATACATACATAATGAGCCTGTGATTTAACCTGTGCCTGAATTGTGCTGCCGACCAACCTAGATAGTATATTCAAAAGCAGAGACATTACTTTGCCGACTAAGGTCCAACTACTCAAGGCTATGGTTTTTCCTGTGGTCATGTATGGATGTGAGAGTTGGACTGTGAAGAAGGCTGAGAGCCTAAGAATTGATGCTTTTGAACTGTGGTGTTGAAGAAGACTCCTGAGAGTCCCTTGGACTGCAAGGAGATCCAACCAGTCCATTCTGAAGGAGATCAACCCTGGGATTTCTTTGGAAGGAATGATGCTAAAGCTGAAACTCCAGTACTTTGGCCACCTCATGAGAAGAGTTGACTCATTAGAAAAGACTCTGATGCTGGGAGGGATTGGGGGCCGGAGGAGAAGGGGACAACCGAGGATGAGATGGCTGGATGGCATCACGGACTCGATGGAGGTGAGTCTGAGTGAACACCGAGAGATGGTAATGAACAGGGAGGCCTGGCGTGCTGCAATTCATGAGGTCTCAAAGAGTTGGACACGACTGAGCAACTGAACTGAACTGATTGTGCTGCCAGAAAAAAACCAGAGCAATCCCTCTAGAGAACTGATGAGAATCAGCAGAAAAGCGACCACATAGTTAACCACTCTTTGTGGTCTGTGACTCAACTGAACTATCTGAACTTAACCTTAATGGGTTTTGTGGGTCAAAACAGCTCCTTCAAACCACAAATAGATCTGGAGTTCAGCAACTGACCAGCACCAAATCACCCTACAAAACCCCCAATCCAGAACTGACAAGTCAAAGATGCGTTTGAACCAATCAGTTTCTGTTCCTTGTGAAATCTTAAACCTTGTAAGCCACACCTTTTCCTTGGCTGGGGACATGGTATTCTCAAGGAATATTTCCCTGTGCTTGTACCCATTTGCAAGCCAGTTTACAATTCTTTTTTACTTTTCCTCTGACACACTGATAGCTTATCCCGCAGAATCTCACCCCTGTATACTGGCTAATTTTCCCCTGCTCTGGCCATCAGTAAACTCAGTTTAACACCCCAGTCTTTATTTTGCTTTTATTATCTGGTCATTTTCCAAAATTGTCACAACTGTTTCAATTCAGGCTGACATACCAGACCAAAGCTCTCAATTTTAGGGATAACTCAAAGCTGTGATACAGATGTTCAGTGTAGCTACTTGGGCTGTGTAAGGCATGCATGCATCCTTGGGTACCAAAAGGAAGCATTTCATAGTCAGTGGTTGAAAACTTGCAACAGTCACAGTTCAAATAAGGCTGAAATTTGCAACAACCTTCCCAGCCCCAATGTCTCAGTTTACTCTAGTATGCATCCTTTTATTCATTTAACCAGTTAGAACCAGACAACTGGATCAACAAGGCAGTAAACAATACTTTTTCTGGCATTCAGTTACACTTGGAGATATAATCCTTTGGAAATATTGGAAGATCACCTTAATTTTGCTTTAATTAAACTCTTATGATTATAATCTATCAAAACTGTGTCATACTGTTTACATACATTTGTTCAAAGAACACTTTGGTTCATATTTATGAATATATAAAGTCATACTTTTACCATGGAACTACTATTTTAGTATACTCTTTCTCTCTGTACCTATGATATATAAAGAATGACAAAACCATGATATTGCAGACATCTGAGTCATATGTTTAATGTCTACATTTAAAAAGTTGCAAGTTTAAAGAATGAAATTACAGCTCTACCAGCCTTGCATTGTCTTTATAGACTCAAATTACTAGCATTTCTAATACAATAGTTATTATAGAACTATGAGATCATGGAGTATGGTGCAGTCACACTGGGCCAATGGAAAAGTGTTAATTAATATAAACTTATAAATTATTATTATTATTAAGATTATTAATAATGAATGATATGAAATACATCTAACATACAACTCTAGGATCTGACATTTTTCTATTACATATATTGCTATATAATATATATTTCCATAGGAATTTTAGCTGTAAAATTTTAATTTTGTTTCATTTTTTCATATAGGTATAGATTGGTAACAAAAAGAGCAAAAGCCTTTCTGCTGCTGCTGCTGCTACTGCTGCTGCTGCTGCTGCTGCTGCTACTGCTAAGTCACTTCAGTCGTGTCCGACTCTGTGTGACCCCATAGATGGCAGCCCACCAGGCTCCCCCTACTTAACAAAATTTGAATTAACTATGCATTTTATTAGTCACTCCAACAGTCTCTTGTTTCTCTTTATCAATCAATTTCAAACCCTATTTTTACAAATTTTGAAAAATCAATAACCTCAGATATGCAGATGATACCACCTTGATGGCAGAAAGTGAAGAACTAAAGAGTTTCTTGATGAAAGTGTAAGAGGAGAGTGAAAAAGCTGGCTTAAAATCAACATTCAGAAAACTAAGATCATGGCATCTGGTTCCAACACTTCATGGCAAATAGATGGGGAAACAATGGAAACAGTGAGAGACTATTTTTTGGGCTCCAAAATCACTGCAGATGGTGACTGCAGCCATGAAATTAAAAGATGCTTGCTCCTTGGAAGAAAAGATATGATCAACATAAACAGCATATTAAAAAGCAGAGACATTACTTTGCCAACAAAGGTCCATCTAGTCAAGCCATGGTTTTTCCAGTACTCATGTATGATGTGAAAGTTAGCATCAAAAGCTGATGCTGAAGCATCAAAGAATTGATGCTTTTGAATTATGGTGTTAGAGAAGACTTTTGAGAGTCCCTTGGACTCATTACTTTGCCAACAAAGGTCCATCTAGTCAAGCCATGGTTTTTCCAGTACTCATGTATGATGTGAAAGTTAGCATCAAAAGCTGATGCTGAAGCATCAAAGAATTGATGCTTTTGAATTATGGTGTTAGAGAAGACTTTTGAGAGTCCCTTGGACTACAAAGAGTTCCAATCAGTCAATTCTAAAGAAAATCAGTCCTGAATATTCATTGGAAGGACTGATGCTGAAGCTGAAACTCCAATACTTTGGCCACCTGATGCAAAGAATTGACTCATATGAAAAGATCCTCATGCTGGGAAAGATTGATGGCAGGAGGAGAAGCGGACGACAGAGGATGAGATAGTTGGATGGCATCACTGACTCAATGGCTATGAGATTGAGTAAGTTCTGGGAGTTGGTAATGGACAGGGTAGTCATGTATGCTGCAGTCCAGGGGGTCACAAAGATTTGAACTTGACTGAGCGACTGAACTGAACTGAATGGCATATTTCCCTTTATGTTATGAAGGAAAACATTCAATGTTGGGTAATAAGTACAGAAATAGAATTATTTTCAAATATTATAATCTATAAACTACGAATTTTCCTTGGCTACAGATGAAAATTAAATGAACAACTTTTAGAACAAAAAAGAAAATAACGAGATACCATCTGTGAAGGATACCAACATGAGGAGTGGAATTTTTATTACACATTATAACTACAAGAATTTTGTGTAACTTGTTTTATAGTACATGTAGAAACATAGAATCGAAATAAAAACCAATATATGGATGGAGTCAAGATGGCAGTGAGAGAAGACATGGGCTCCATGTCTTCTCACACTGAGGGTACTCACCAGATACTAGTGGGAGACTTCTGGCAGATTGTCTGATGGCAGGAGACCCAGGAGTGACTAGGGGTTGTTATTTTTTTATTACTTGTTATTGTTCTCCTTTCTTTGTCTTTTTTTCTTATTCTGCACCCCACATTGTGTGGGATCCAGTTCATGGGCCAGAGAGATAAGACCTTAGTCAAGAGCACTGGGTCCAAACTGCTGGAGTAACAGAGAACATCAGACCCCAATGAATATTAATCAGAGTGAGGTATCCCAGAGGTCCACATCTCAACACCAAGCTCCAACTCTACCCAACTGCCCAGAAACTCTACTGCTGGAAACCTCGGGTCAAACAACTAACAAGACAGGAACACAGTCCAGCTTATCAAAAAAAAAAAAGAAAGAAAGAAATGACAAAAAATATGTTACAAATAAAGGAGCAAGGTAAAAAACTGCAAGACCAACTAAATTAAGAGGAAACAAGCTACCTATCAGAAAAAAGAATTTAGAATGGTGGGAAAAAAGAAGTTTCAAAATATCAAAAATAGAATGGAGAAAATGTGAGAAATATTTAACACATTTAACAAAGACCTAGAAGAAATAAAAAATAAACAAACAGTGATAACAACAAAATCACTGAAATTAAAAATGCTCTAAAAGGAACTGGTGCAGAATAACAGAGTCAAAAGAATGATTAAGTGAGCTGGAAGATTGAATGATAGACATAACTGCTGAGGCACAGAATAAGGGAAAAAGAATGAAAAGAATTGAGGACAATCTCAGAGACATCTGGGACAATGTTAAATGCACCAACATTTGAATTATAGGGATCTCAGAAGATGAAGAGAAAAAGAAAGGGTATGAGAAAATATTTGAGGACATTATAGTTGAAAACCTCCTTAATAAAGGAAAAGAAATAACTATGCAAGTTCAGGAAGCTGAGTCCCATACAGGAGCAACCCAAAGAGAAACTCATCAAGATACATATTAATCAAACTAACAAAAATTAAACACAAAGAAAAAATATTAAATTCAGCAAGGGAAAAGCAAAAAAATAAAATACAAAGAAATCCACATAAGCTAAACACCTGATTTTTCAACAGAAACTCTGAAGGCTAGAGGGTAGTGGCAGGATATATTTAAAGTGATGAAAGAGAAAAATCTACAATATGATTACTCTATCCAGCTAGGATCTCATTCAGATGTGATGGTGAAATCAAAACCTTTATAGGCAAATGAAAGCAAAGAGAATTCAGTACCATGGAACTTCTAATGGAAGTTCTCCGGTAGGAAACACAAGTGAAGTAAAAGATTCACAAAACAAATCCTAAATGATTAATAAAATGGCAATCAGTTCAGTTCAGTCGCTCAGTCGTGTCCGACTCTTTGCGACCCCATGAATCGCAGCACGCCAGGCCTCCCTATCCATCACCATCTCCCAGAGTTCACTCAGACTCACCTCCATTGAGTCCGTGATGCCATCCAGCCATCTCATCCTCGGTTGTCCCCTTCTCCTCCCGCCCCCAATCCCTCCCAGCATCAGAGTCTTTTCCAATGAGTCAACTCTTCGCATGAGGTGGCCAAAGTACTGGAGTTTCAGCTTTAGCATCATTCCTTCCAAAGAAATCCCA
>SJYX01015200.1:99087-117132 GCA_006410675.1 Oreotragus oreotragus | reverse complement strand
GAGGATGAGATGGCTGGATGGCATCACAGACTCGATGGACGTGAGTCTGAGTGAACTTCGGGAGATGTTGATGAACAGGGAGGCCTGGTGTGCTGCAATTCACGGGGTCGCAAAGAGTCGGACACGACTGAGCGACTGAGCTGAACTGAACTGAGATGACTTGGTAACCCTTATTCTTTGAAACACTCTCATTTACTATACAAGTCATCTCTTGTCTCTCTGGAGACACCAGTGCTAACAGAGGAAGATGGTTAGATAACAAAATGTGGAGTCAAACAATAATAGTTGCTCCAACCCCACCACTGACTCTCAGAATCACCTTCAAATGTCACTGGGATCTGGGTACTTCAGACTACATCCACCTTTCAAGCTCTTTAGACCATAGCAACTCAGAGGCCTGGCAACCTAAGGTGAATGTTTGTGAACTTTATCTAAGCATGCATGTTTTTATCAGATGATATTCTAACAATTATAGTGATGAGCTCATTATAATGAACATTTTGGAGGAAAGGCTGGGTGAATTATAGGAAACTGATGAGTTTATTCTCAGTGAGCCAGGAACTCAAGCTAACTGCTCACAGAATTGAATCCAGTCTCCACCACTTTGCTTCAACAAACAAAGTATAATCACAACCTACTGATTTATCTGTTCTCTTAAGTAATTTGAAAAGCCTTCAACTTCTTAAGCACATCATGAGCTTTCCTAGCAAGTCCTTTTCTTGCATATAATGTGGTAGTAATCTGCAAGTCAACCTAATACAAGTGATTACATTCATGAAATTATTGGGAAGCAGATATATTTCTAAACTCATTTAACAGCTTGACCTATTCATGTTTATAACTACCAGTGTCAAGGTACTGTGGTCTCTCTGGCAGTAATTATTAATTGGAGTCAGACACCCTGTTGCTAGATTTTCACTTTAAATTTATCAAGCTTCAGTTTCTCCCATATTTAATAACCACGATTAATCTTTCTTCCTCCATGCACCACAAGTAGTTGTTAGGAACGCCACATGAGAAATTGTTTTGATATCTAGAGGTAGAGAATAACAATTTTATTTTATTTTTACACAACTTGAGATAATTTTTTGTATTTTATTTAATTACAACATGACATCTATTTGGATTGATGAACCAGAGTCATGTAAAAATATGAATTTCCACTGATTTCAAAGTAGGGGTTAATAGTGTGCTTAAAAATAATATCTCCTTTTTAAACATCTTGTCATTTTTTTTTTTCAGATCCTTTGCATACATCGTCCCAATTTCCCTCACATGGAAATTACCGTTTGGAAGTAGATAGTGCAAACATTATTATTTTCATTCTTCAGATGTCAAAACTGTGGCAAAGCAAGCAACTTAATCATCTTATTTTTCCATTAAACAATGACAACAACAAAATCAGCCTTGCAAGAAATTTCCACTCTAACACTCATTTTCTGCTATCATAGTTTTTCCAGGGTCAGATTCTTATAGCAGTTTTCTAAGTTCATAATTACCTTAGTTGCATGCACAATTTGGGTAGTTAAGTAATTACTTGATTTGCACATACAAATACTACAATCATTGGCATATAAAAATAATGTCCTTTAAACATTTGGGCCCAATGGAAGACAAATGATCAGGAAAATCAAGATTCCTGTGGTTCCCCAAAGGGGTAACTATGAACAGAAGCATTAAAAGTCTTTCTCAGCTATTTGGAGAATCAAGCTCACTACTTTAACCTAGAGAAAAGAAGCAATATGGTGGCATTCTAATTTCAAACTCCTCCTCTCTATTCAGAGATTTCCAAGTACCAGTAGACTACTGGGAACCATGAAAAGTCTGAACTTAGATTAGAACACTTGAGTGTAAAATACAGTCCCACCATTGGAGGTTGGTGGAGTATGTGTGTGTGTGGGGGTGGTGGTGGTATTTAGACAAATCACAAAATGTGGATAATGATATCAACTTTATAGGGTTGAAATGAGGAAAAAAATGAGATAAATTACATAAAAGTATTCTGTAAGGACACCAGTCAGATTGGATTAACGGCCCTATAAACTCTGAAACCCTGTGAAAATAAAAGAGATTTTTCATTATTTCAGTAATTTCATGAGAATTGTGGGTTTGCTACAGTTTTTAGGGAACGTGCAAAATTGTTTTACATATGAGGCTGAAGATAGAGCATTGAGAGAACTGTATGTACACTATTGTAGGAACTGTCTGAAGTAAAGTTGTAAGGCATCAGAAAATGTTTTTATTAGAGACTTTGCATTATTTTATGGAGGATAATTAACAAAAGTATTCACCAGCTTTTGATATATTCAAATTATGAGAAGGATGAAAAATGAACTGTGGGACAGATTGAAAGATTTTGCAAGAGATGTGGTTTTAAAATCGTCACACCATCCAACTTTGCTCACAAAGAAAAAAACATCTTGATGAAAGTATGTGGCTTCTCCTTTCCAGTGCCCTCTTTCTAATTCAGAAGCAGTGTGATTCCATGGCAAAGAAGACTGCTGCTGCTGCTAAGTTGCGTCAGTTGTGTCCGACTCTGTGCGACCACATAGACAGCAGCCCACCAAGCTCCCTTGTCCCTGGGATTATCCAGGCAGGAAAACTGGAGTGGGCTGCCATTTCCTTCTCCAACGCATGAAAGTGAGGTGAAAGTGAAGTCGCTCAGTTATGTCTACTTGTTGTAGCGACCCCATGGACTGCAGCCTACCAGGCTCCTTCGTCCATGGGACTCTCCAGGCAAGAGTACTGGAGTGTGTTGCCATTGCTTTCTCCAGCTTTGGAGACAGTAAGACGTTACTATACTCTTGTTCCATAACTAGATGGGTGAATGCATGGATTTGGCAAGAAAATAACACTAAACCTCTTGAAGTCTTTACTTTGAAAATATATAAAACATTATCAAATCCCTAAAGTGTAGCACAGAGGGAGATCACAAACAGCTTGATCAGGATTCCAACCATATTATCAAGACCCAGTTTGTTTCTGTTTCTCAGATACATCCAGATGTCCCTATTCAGTAGAGGGATAGCAAGGTAACCCCAGCCTGTCCTTCTTGACTCAAGGATGGAGGGAAATGACAACTATGTTTATTCTACAACTTTCCACAATAAAAAACATTCATCTTATTTCATTGTTTCTGATTGGTCCAAATGCAATCATGATGCATCCTAGGGACTCAGACCCTAGCAAAAGACTTTAGCAAAATTTTGGAGGAGCAATGGTATCCCAGAGGAATTCTGCATATGCTCTTTCAGAACTTAGGAAGTAGATGCTGGTAGAAAAACAATAGATGCTCACAAGAAATTTGGTGATAAACCTATCTGAGGGCTTGATAGCTAGTGGGAGGGTTTCTTTGATAAATTTTCCAGGGTTTATAGTTCCAAAGTTCTTATCTTCACTTTTATCATCTACTTACCAGAAGAATCTGCATTCATCAAATTTTCTCCTCATCCAGTGACCTCCAGACACTTCTAATTCCACAAGAAAACTGCACAGTTCCCTGGAACAGGTGAGCCTTAAGTATGAAGCTATTTGGGGTTATATCCCACACCTTTCACTGAGTGATTTTGTGCCCTTATGAAACTTGCTAACTTCTACTTGCCTTAGGAATTCTCACAGGGAAATAGGAGTAAAATCACCTATTCTGAAGGTCATGGTAAGGTCTGGAGACATATGAGAAATCATGAAACAGGTGGCTGCATGGTTGGTACTCAATAAATGATCATGATTATTCTATACAGTCTGGTCCAGGTCTTATGATGTATTTCTTGGGGCTTCCTCTCTTGACTTCACCACCATAGCTCATCCATTGTCAGTGTTTGAAGTGGTCCTCATCTACCTTTTGGGATTTGCAAGAAGCCAGTGATCCAAATAGAGCTAGAAACCCAGCACACTAGTTTGTGAACCTCTGGATAGGGCACCAATGTGCAAAGATGAAGAAAAGCATGTGTGTGTGTGTGTATGTGTGTGTGTGTGTGTGTGTATGTTAACCACTCAGTGATGGCCAACTCTTTGTGTCCCCATAGACTGTAGCCTGCCAGGCTCCTCTGTCCATGGAATTCTTCAGGACTGAATACTGGCATGGGTTGCCATTCCCTTCTTCATGGTATCTTCTCAACCCAGGGATGGAACCCAGGTCTCCCAAATCGCAGGCAGATTCTTCACCATCTGAGCCACCAGAGAGGAAGAGCTGCCATCATTGAACAATCCTTGTCACTTATGCTGTTGCGAATTCTCTAAAGTGCTTAAATGTATATGTGAAATTCAGAAAAAGAAAAAAATTCAAATGTTTCATGAAATGAGAGCTCTCAAGGTAGAGAATGTGGCCCACTAAAAACTAGCTGTTCTTTATTTATCAGCAAATGACCAGCTGCAGCAGGTCAGCCTGAAACCTCTTGCTACTTGACCTCATCAGCAACCACCCCATAATAGGTTACCATCGCTTAATTAGACAAGGGAGTTTTCAAATGTAATCTCTTTGCACTCAGCAGGCCCTGGGTCAAACAGAATCTGACTAACCTACAGCTTGTGTTTACACAGCTTCCAGCAGTTCAAAAAGCCAAGAGAAGATCAGAAGCTTATCTTCCAGCCAACAGGGGAGGGAGGGTAGGTGGAATTTGACAGAAGGTTGTAATCATCCACGTTGGGGGATGAGGGGAAAGCCTGTTCGTCTGTTTGCAAGCGTGTTAGGACAAGATGTTAAATTTCTAGAAACCCGGATGCAGAAAAAGTGGACAGATGCCATTCTTGTGGTTTAATTAAGAAGGAAAGTAAAGATCTAAGTTAAGACAAGCTCTGTTGACTGGGCCTCCTCCCTGGGGAAGGAAGGGTGGAGGCGAGGAGAATAGAGGAGAGGCTGGGCACAGTGGGATGTGCTGGCCAGTGTGTGGCAGCTGTGCTTGGTGAATCCTATTCTAGCTCACAGCCCTGTGTTCCAGCCCTTTTGGAAAATTACCTCCAAATAACAGATCACGAAAGAGCAACTCTGACGAGCCCTATAATTTAGGCCCAAGAGGAAATTCTTCATTCATCAAGTGTCCAGGAGGCTAAATTAGTTCTCTACCCACGTGGGCCCTGGTTGGCAATTTCATGTGAGGGTGAGCCCTACCTTGGGGAAGAGTCCAGCCAGAGGGATGGCAGCCAAGGCTGGTTGGGTGCCCAGCTGGGTCTGACCACATATTGGGCCACAGATTTTGTAGAGTTCCTGCGAATATCTCTGGGGCTCAGTCCCTGTCACAGGTTTGGTTTTTTTTGTTGTTTTTTTTGTTTTTTGTTTTTTTCAGATGCACATTTTGGGCTGTTTGTGGGGAAAGAGTGAATCTACCTCAAGTCAATCTGAGGTTGCTAGAGTGTTCTTCACCACGGAGCCGACTAGACTTTCCAAGAGTGCAAGATGGAATCGAAGCCAAAGATAAACTTTAAGAGAATGCTTCAGTTTTTTTTGTTTTTTGTTTTTTTCAGATGCACATTTTGGGCTGTTTGTGGGGAAAGAGTGAATCTACCTCAAGTCAATCTGAGGTTGCTAGAGTGTTCTTCACCACGGAGCCGACTAGACTTTCCAAGAGTGCAAGATGGAATCGAAGCCAAAGATAAACTTTAAGAGAATGCTTCAGTTTCATTCTCAGTTATTAAACTGATATATGAAATAATCACAAATACACACTTTTTTTCTCTTATTTATTGGTTTGTTTTTGTTTCTGTTTTTGGTCTGTGACTCTAGTTACAGCATGGAATCCAGCTCCATTTTTAGTGCACATTAAAAACAAAATACCTTAGAAGTAGAAGACATTGGGAAGATTGATATGTTTGGGAGGACATCTCTTTTCTTTCGGACAAATATTTATTTTTATGCATTTTTTTAATTGAGAAGTAGCTGAATTCCTCAGCTGCATTGAATATTTCCAGAAGTCTATAAATAAACTAAAAGCTTTCTTTATGCCTAATCAACAGGTTGACTAAAACAAGGTACTTTTTTACATTCTCTCCCTCCATTTTAAGAATGCTGTTACTTATTTGGGCTACATTATGAAGTTAAAAATCTTGTTTCTCTTCTTAGAAATCTGATTCACAGCCTCCATCTAGGAATCTGAATTTTAAAATGTACCTCTTCTCCAGCTGTCTTTAAAGTAATCTTGAAAATGCCAACTTCGTTTTTATTTGCAAGATTTGTGGATGCTTAGATTTTATGAGTAGCTACTCTCTCTATACAGTCAAGCCTGCTTTTGAATTCACTAAACATTACACGCAGGTCTGAAAAGAAGGTTTACTAATTCAGGGAGACAATGATTCTGCAGAAATAGAACAAAGATGCTTTTACAAAGACTAAAATAACAATTCAAAAGTAAATTTAGAATTAAAGTACTACATTTTATATATATCACCGAGTTAAAAAAAAGACTATGTAAATAGAGTTGGTTGATTTGTGCAACTTTCCTATTATATCTCCTGTTTTCCGCTTCCAGGTGATCTTAAAGAGTAATGCTCTTGTAACATCCCTAGATTTGAATTCACAGAATGTAACAACGGGTTGACTATTTCAAGTACAGAATTCTCTGCTCTAAACAAACAAACAAACAAAAAATCTCACCAAAGAAATTACTTTAAAACACACTGAAGAAATCTCTTAAAATGATTGAAATGCATTTTTTTATTAATTGGGAAGACTAATAAAGTAGTTGACATATAAACTTTCATTCAAAGTGTTCATGTCAAATGAGGCATTTCTTTAATCAAAGACTCACCTGCTTTCTTAACTGTAATTTTTCTTTCCCTTGAAGGGAGTAAGCAAGAAGAGGACTCAGAGCCTTCTATTAACCAAACACATTCAGAGCAGAGAAGATAAAACTGAATTCACTGCTTACTCACCAGGGTGCCCTGACCCTAAGATGTATTTTGCAATTTACCATCTAAATGGCAATGAGAGGCAGGGCTATCAGTTAAGTATATGGGATAAGCCACAAATCAGAAGGTTTACACTTTTGCACTCATTCAAAGTCAGATAAAAATATTAGAGCATAACCCTCAGTGGTCTTGACCCACATTTGTAGAGACTGTAAATCCCAGGCAGATAAGCCCAAACACACAGCAAAGAAACAGATCCTGAGGATGTCAACTGGAAGGTAAAAATCAGGAGAGTGTTAGTCTCTGTCCTCCTCTCACCAATGCATCACCTGTTTCTCAAGTTGGACATTTGAAATTGAGCAAAATCGCTACACATTGAAATCTTTAGATGTGAGGTCTCCTCTAAAAAAAAGCTCATCAACCTGTGATGAAATGAAAAATGTTGAAGCAGGACATCTTCCAACTACTAAGAGAAACTTGTGGATATGGAAGCAAGTCAAGCTATTTCAAAATAGTTTTGCAACTGATACTTTTCTTCGTTTCATAAATAACCACTGGAAGTATACTGTATACCCAGAAACTGTTCTTGTGCTGATAACAGGTTAGAGAGCAAGGCAGATAAAATACCTAGGATTTTTCTTTAAGTGGGCTGGAGTGTTTCCGAGGATGGTAGGGAATAGAGAGCAAACCAAAAAATAAGTAAGCCAACTAGATCAAATCACATAAGAAACATAGTGATGGCCAGAAATTGACTGGATGATTATTTTGGATGGATTGTCATGGAGTACCTTTCTTGGGAGGTGATACTGGAGCTGCAACCTGCAAGACAGGAAGGTGTAAACCATGTAAAGAACTGAGGTAAACGGGTAGGGAAAGAAAACAGCAACTGTAAAAGCCAAAAGGCAGGAATGAGCTTGGTCTCTTCTGGGAATGTGGAATGGGCTTGTGTGGTTCCTGCCTTGTGATAAAGGAGAAATGATACTGGAGACAAGCAAGGACCAGAGTATGCAGAGCCCCAGGAGCCTACAGGATGGCTTGGTTTTTCTTTTAATGCCATAACGAAGTGCTGGAGGGTTTTAACTGGGGCAATATAGTTTACAATTTTGAAAAATCACTCAGGCTGCTATGCCACAGTATATTAAAAGGAGACATGGTGGAAAAGAGAAGATGTTGTCACCATGGTTCAGACAAGCAAAAATTGTGCTTGTACAGGAGTCACGGCAGTGAAAATATGAGTCAGTGCTTGTAGGACAGACTTTATTTTAGTAACAAGGATAACTTTTTGTTGAGAAGAAGAATGTCATACATGAAGGGAAGGGGCATTCACAACTTTCTGGTTTGAGGATTATTTGGTTCTTTCTATCTAATGAATTCTGCCCACTCACTAACAGAAGAAAAGCTCACAAAATTCACTCACAGCCTCTTCCTCTTAGTGCTTACCAGTGTATATTTCAACAGAATTTGACATCCTAAAATAAACTTCAAATAAGAATGGCATGTTTCTCTTAGGACAATAAAAGATCATGATTTAAATGGCTATTTAAAATTTTCAAATGAAAGTTTGGCAGTCATCACCAGACACAAGCAATTTCATTTTCCAGTACATTCCTTTAAATGACCTTCTGTTGAACAGGAGGAAAACCAGAATGATGCTCACTCTGGTCATAAAGTGTAGAAACTGAAAAAAGGTTTTCATGTAATACTGATCAGCATTGGGCACAGAGGACCGACTTACCACTAGAACCACTCCCATGGAAGAAATGCATGCAGAGCCTGGATCCGTGGGCTCCTGAGGCATCTTGACCCTCACGGAGCTTGTGTATGGTCAAGAGCTCTGCTACTTTTTGAACCAGGTGATATTTCCAAGATGCTTTATTTATTGCCTGGCCCCTTGACAAGCTCCTGAGAACAGTATTGTCTAGCAGAAACAATAATGTAAACCCCATATGTTAACTTACATTTTCTAGTAATCAAAAGTTTTTAAGTGAAATTAATTTTAATAAAATATTATTTTAGGTCAGTGTTTCCAAAATCCTCTTATTTCAACATGTGATCAACATATTAAAATTATTAATGACATATTTTACTTTTGTTTAATACTAAAATTTTGAATTTGATATATAGTCATCTCCATCTCAGTTGGACTAGTCACATTTCAAGTATTCACAAGCCACAAGTGACTCATGGATACTGCAGTAGATATCAGAGCTTAAGAATATGCACATACAATTTCCTGTTAGTAACAATTTTCTCTTAAATATCAAAAAATAAAATATTAATAACTAATGTCATATCACAGACATGGCCCATTGTTAGTTCATAAGAAGGGGCTAATAAGTGCTCAAAGATTTGCAACAATGTAGCATAAGACTGGCAACTTTTTTTAAATTTTATTTTTATTTATTTTACTTTACAATACTGTATTGGTTTTGCCATACATNTTAATAACTAATGTCATATCACAGACATGGCCCATTGTTAGTTCATAAGAAGGGGCTAATAAGTGCTCAAAGATTTGCAACAATGTAGCATAAGACTGGCAACTTTTTTTAAATTTTATTTTTATTTATTTTACTTTACAATACTGTATTGGTTTTGCCATACATTGACATGAATCTGCCACAGGTGTATACCAGCTCCCAATCCTGAACCCCCCTCCCGCCTCCCACCCCATATCATCTCTCTGGATCATCCCCGTGCAGCAGCCCCAAGCATCCTGTATCCTGTATCGAACATAGACTGGCAATTCGTTTCTTACATGATTTAGTATACATGTTTCAATGCTATTCTCCCAAATCATCTCACCCTCTCCCTCTCCTACAGAGTCCAAAAGTCCGTTCTATACATTGGTGTCTCTTTTGCTGTCTCGCATACAGGGTCATCATTACCAAGATTGGCAACTTTGACCTTTGAGAAAATATAACCATATTTTAATAGCTTCATGGACTTTTTTTTTTTTTGAGGCTTCAATGCTTTGCCTTATTACATTTGGAACCAAAAGGATACACACATTTTAAAAAAGGAAAAATTAAAAGCTGATTTTTTTATTCTAGTTCTAAAAAAAAAATGAAGCTGTACAAGGACAATAAAATTATCCTTAAAATATTTTCCAGGACCCCTGAATGTCTGTATATGGACTTATCTTTTCATGTTTAAATAATTAGAACAATCTCAAGGAGGAGAATCTGTATGACAAGATTGCAGTTGGGTCCCAAGGGGTATATCTTGGTATTGCTACAGGCTACAGATAAGGAAACCATAGCCAGGAGGGTGAAATGATCCCTTTGGCATCACAGTAAGGGCAGAGGTGGCAGGCACCTGAAATATCACTTGGCTCCTGACACCCCAGGCTCTGCCTCAGCATCGTCAGCATCATCATTACCCTGAATGTTTTGGGATGTACATGATGGCCCAAATCTTTTCAAGCTGAGAGGCTTTGTGAACATCTCAGGCAAGATGACATGAACTGAGGATGCCAATTTAAATGTTTTTTCCAAAATCGACCTAAACATCATTTTTACAACTACAATTTAACTGCAACTGAAACTGCAATACTCTTGACAATTATGGATGGATTTAAGTAAGGAATGCTGGGCTGGAAGAATCACAAGCTGGAATCAAGATTGCCAGCAGAAATATCAATCACCTCAGATATGCAGATGACACCACCCTTATGGCAGAAACTGAAGAAGTACTAAAGAGCCTCTTGATGAAAGTAAAAGAGGAGAGTGAAAAAGTTGGCTTAAAGCTCAACATTCAGAAAACGAAGATCATGGCATCTGGTTTCATCACTTCATGAGAAATAGATGGGGAAAGAGTGGAAACAGTGTCAGATTTTATTTTGGGGGGCTCCAAAATCACTGCAGATGGTGATTTCAGCCATGAAATTAAAAGACTCTTACTCCTTGGAAGGAAAGTTATGACCAACCTAGATAGCATATTCAAAAGCAGAGACATTACTTTGCCAACAAAGGTCCATTTAGTCAAGGCTATGGTTTTCCCAGTGGTCATGTATGGCTGTGAGAGTTGGACTATGAAGAAAACTGAGTGCAGAAGAATTGATGCTTTTGAACTGCGGTGTTGGAGAAGACTCTTGAGAGTCCCTTGGACTGCAAGGAGATCCAACCAGTCCATTCTGAAGGAGATCAGTCCTGGGTGTTCATTGGAAGGACTAATGCTAAAGCTGAAACTCCAATACTTTGGCCACCTCATGGGAAGAGTTGACTGATTGGAAAAGACTCTGATGCTGGGAGGGATTGGGGGCAGGAGGAGAAGGGGACGACAGAGGATGAGATGGCTGGATGGCATCACTGACTCGATGGATGTGAGTCTGAGTGAACTCCAGGAGTTGGTGATGGACAGGGAGGCCTGGCGTGCTGCGATTCATGGGGTCGCAAAGAGTCGGACCCGACTGAACACCTGAACCTTTGTTCAGAAGGGACACTTTCTGAACTAATTCACTCTGAAAAGACAGACAGAATGGTGTCACAAGGATAGAAACATCCTCAGACAGGAGGAATAATCCATGGATCTTTTAATGACAAGTCAGAACATCTAGCTTAAGAGTCCTTTTTTCCTATAGTATGAGCAATGAAAATATACTTCTCTATTTTCCAGAGCCTGTAAACCTCTTATAGGGCAATCAAGGACTGAAAATAAGTCAGAAACAAATTTTTGACATCCTAACACAGGCAGGTAAATATATGAATAGCATGGACTTAAAGAAGCATAAAGATTTTTCTCAACCAAACCAACATTTTAGGAAATGAATGAGTGAATTTTTACATACACACATACATACTAGTATTTAGGCACTAGTCAAAGTTTTTAGACCCTTTTACTTGGATGCATTTTACAAGGAACTGGAAGTTTGCAGAGTAATATGGTAGCTAACATACCTGGCTGGGAGAGATTATTACACTGTCTGTCTTTTTTCTGTGGAACCATACTTAATTTCTTGAATTTAAAAGCTGCAGCACACTTTCTATATTCATTGAATGCTTCTTTAGGTGGTTGTATCTGTATTCATGGTGGATTAGACTCAAAATGTCCTTCTTCTACTTACTTTCATTCCTATAAAGGAAGCCACCAGAACCTGTACACTTGCAGCCAGCAGCTGAGGCATGCAGACCGGCCAAGAGCCCACATGTGCCTTGATGCAGAGATATCACAATGCATCCATGCTTATCTTTAATTTATTCTATGGGAAGTGAAGGGAACTTACCACCACAGCCCAGAAAATTCTAAAACATTTTTTTCTAAATGCTAAAGTTAGAATAATAATTATTTTTGTAAATAATAATTATTTTTGTAAGTAAAAACTTGATATATCAAAGAATCATATTTTCAATGAGGGAAGAAACAGACTGAAGTACAATGAGCAATCTGGTGGTAAGTTTTATTTGGTTTCCACTATCTGG
Source organism: Oreotragus oreotragus (assembly GCA_006410675.1). Classification (NCBI taxonomy): domain Eukaryota; kingdom Metazoa; phylum Chordata; class Mammalia; order Artiodactyla; family Bovidae; genus Oreotragus; species Oreotragus oreotragus. The sequence continues at coordinate 104,872 of SJYX01015200.1, read as the reverse complement.
GGCAATAATCTACTCACTAAAATAACAAATGTGAAGTAAAAACATCTCCATTCACAGTCTTTGCAATTTATAAGTAGTAGACAATTTCTAAGGCACTGTTGAGACCATGACTTTGCATTAGACGATAGTCTGAGGGGAGTGAAGGCCGCACTTTCACAAAAAGTAAGATGGAACTGATTTTACTCTTCCTCCTTTATTTTTTCTTTCCTGGAATATCCATGTAATAACACCACTGACATCTAGGCCTCTAGAAGTTGTCAATTGCAAGTCCATTTCCCTCAGTCTGTCCTAAGTGTTCATTCACTCTCAGACACACTCACTGCTTCTCAACACATCTTTTCATTGAAACTTTATGTCCATTAGAAAGTTTTAATTCATGTTGAGTCAAATTACTTCTAATTATAACATATATCAACTTGCCATAGTTGTTAGTAAGTAATGGCAAAGATAATCCCTTATTCTAGACCCTTGAGGATAGCTATAACAGGCACAGAACAAGTATATAACACAATTTCAGCACTTAAGAAGAGGGAATCTAAGGGGAAAGGCAGAACTAACAATTAAATAAAAGCTAGCATCAGTCTGAAAGGAGCTCATGACTCTGCTTACAATAGAATTAAGGGTATAAAAGACAGAAAAAGCAAGGAAGACCACACTGAGAGAAACAAGGCTACATAAACAGAAGTAAAATAGAGAACCTCCCCCAGATGCAGCAGAAGGTAGAGCAGGAGGGAAGACAATTGCAGGGCTTTGGATAAACTGCATGGTCAAACACAAAAGAGCACTTAGTAGACATCAGTGATACAGATAAAAAAATATAGTTACTAAAGGAGTGATGTGCACGACATATAGAAAATCTAACAGGTCTAAATCATTTTAGGTAAGATGTTTCTCAAAGAATGCAAATTTCATACAAGTATTATATATTTATTTCTCCTTTATTTTCAAATAGCTTTATACTTGCTTTGGACAGTTGTATGGCACATGTGTTTATATCAAATTTAAAATTTCTATGTATAAACGAAAAACTTTTCTTATCCAAAGCATATATTGCAAGCATATTTTACATTTCTGTTCCTTCAATACCTATCAGTGGTCAGATACCTAAATTTCTCATCTTATTGTAACTTTTGTGGACTCGTGTTCACATATGCCATGTAGGGTAAAAAGGTGCAGTCAATCTGCTTTTGATTCAAAAGCAAAGTTTCTTTAGCCTCAAGTCCAGACTTTCTAGCTGATAGGCTAACAGCTATACTAGCCACAGATATACAATTTAAATGCATTCTTTCTACTATCTAAATGCATTTTTTCAAAAGATGTTGAACATCTCTCTAAAAAATTTATTTTTCAGTTTATCTTCCTTCTCTCCATTTAAAATCAAGCGTCAAAAACATCTCAAGGAGGTTGGCAGGCATACAGACACTTAAGGAAATTGTACAAAATTATCATAAAACTTTTGGCTCTCTTAAGATTTCTGGCAAGTCCCATATAATTGAGCAGACTCAGAAGTGAAGAAGCCTAGGTTTGAATCCCATTTTTGCCATTAATCAAATTATATGAACTTGGGAAAGACACTCTGAGGGACAGTTCCCTGATCTGTAAAGTATAGATGTTAATGATGAGGATTAAATAAAATATTTATATTAGAAAAGGAGCTTACAGAATGTCTGGAATATTATGATGATTCCAAGAACACCTTTATTCATTTATTTACTGACACTCTCCACTAGTACAGATAAAACAAACACTCACTTATTTCTAAATTCTTTTGGATCAAAATAAAACAAAGAAGCAGAATGGGGCATTATGTTGAAACTGTGAGTGAAAGTAACTGCCGAGTATGTTTGTCACATATTCCCTTCTGGCTTTGTATCGAGTGACTAGGACTTTTGGGCTGGCTTCAGTCTTTTTAATAGCACTTCAAATGCTTTGATATTTGGAGGCAAGGGAGAAATCCTGGATATCTTCTGAGGAGAATTCTGGGCAACCTAATGGTGGTATAAGGAAAGGCTGACACTGAGTCTCTCATGTGGAAGAAGTTAACCTTAATCTAAGGGGATGTTGTAGAGTATGGTTGCCTAGAGGCAAATAATTTAATTTCTAAACCATTTCACTTACTTTTTGCAAGTCATATTTGCCTCACAAATGCTAGCAAAAAATATAAATGTTCCCTAATATATGATACAGTGTTCTATTTACCATCCAAATTTAAAAGTAATTTTAGACATTTGCTATTACAAAAAAATCAGAGGTTTATTGTTTTATGATATCAAATCAGATCTGGCCTCCAATTTCTATTCTTTAAATCACACTAGCTGTTCCTTAGAAATGGTTCCCAAAGGCTTTATTTTTATTCTTTAATAAACAATGAAGGTCCCAGTTCTAAAACCACCTCAAATGCTTTATACCCAATGAAGTTTACAGAATACATCCATGAATAGATTGTAGTTTAAGATCTTAACACTCAAAATATTGTAGTATGTCAGATTTTCTTAAAAAAAAAAAAATGTGGTTCTAATCTATATCTATGGCAACAGCAACCCACTCCAGTACTCTTGCCTGGAAAATCCCATGGATGGAGGAGCCGGGTAGGCTGCAATCCATGGGGTCACTAAGAGTCGGGCACGACTGAGCAACTTCACTTTCCCTTTTCACTTCCATGCACTGGAGAAGGAAATGGCAACCCACTCCAGTGTTCTTGCCTGGAGAATCCCAGGGACGGTGGAGCCTGGTGGGCTGCTGTCTATGGAGTCGCACAGAGTTGGACACGACTGAAGCGACTTAGCAGCAATCTATATCTATATATCTCTCTATATATTCATACATATACATACACACATGCATTCACACACAACCTTTAAATAAACCTATGGCTGTAAAACTACAATTTCACATCCATCATTTAACATTATGTAATTTTGGAAATGAAGTGAAAAATTACACAAGTAACCTTAGGAAAAGCTCCAAAATGGTGAAATAATTTGTGTAGCCTTCTATATCGTGAGACTTTAGATCTTATATGACCATTGTTTTCAATCTTAATGTAGATGAAAAAAAGTTAAAGAACTACTTGTCATTTCTTTCTTTCCCAGATTAATGTAGCCACCTCTCTTGTAGGACCAGGCTTTTGAGGAACCAGTACAAATAAAGGGCCAGAGAACTCTTTACCACCAAAAAAAAAAAAAAAATCCTTTGTGAGTTTATATCCACNAATGTAGATGAAAAAAAGTTAAAGAACTACTTGTCATTTCTTTCTTTCCCAGATTAATGTAGCCACCTCTCTTGTAGGACCAGGCTTTTGAGGAACCAGTACAAATAAAGGGCCAGAGAACTCTTTACCACCAAAAAAAAAAAAAAAAAAATCCTTTGTGAGTTTATATCCACAACTTCAAGAAGTTAGGAATGAGCTTTATCTCAGCCAGGCTGACAATGATAAGATTTCAAAAAGAAGGGAAGATTGACCACCCACAGCCCAGCTGTCTCCAAATCAGATCCAGCCAGACTTGCAAATACCACTATCATAGTACAAGTAGTATCTCCAAATTGACTGTCCTGTTGATTGGCAGGCCCTCAGGGAGTTTTATCTAATTGTCTCAGAACAGGAAGGAAAGGAAAACCCACCTTCATTTTCATTTAAATATAGACAATATTTTACCTTGGAGCCTTGGGTGGAGGAAGGGAAGCACAGATTTACTCACATTGCTTTCACTTGGAGCTAATATGCCCAAGTGGAGTATCTCTTATAATTTGATTTTTGCTTTTCTTTTAAAGATTGCCTGAAAAGATACTAAGCTGAGGACCTCCCCTTGGAAAACCACCGGGGAGCTGGAGAGACATGTCTCCCTGTATATGAACACTGTCAAAGGTGACAAGGTGGCAAGTGACAGCCCAGGAAGTGAGTGAATCACTCACTGACTTTGTTGGTTTCTGTTTTGTCAACGGAGCAGAAACATTAAAAATAACCTACAAAAAATAAATAAATAAAAATCAGTAAGTGACCTTTCATCTGTGTCTGGGATCTGATCTCTCCCATGCCTATTATTTAATGAGTCAATGGTTGAAAAACTCCAAATGTCTCATATGGAGTTTCTCATTACATATGACAAGAAAAGAAGCCCTCAAAAAGAACATGCTGGTGTTGAGAGAAGTGAGAAGTTTCAGGGTACATTATACCTTAGCAAAATCATCTTATTAACTGACAATATGTTGCATCCAGCCCAGATATTATAAAGAAAAGAAATTTAGTTGCTGAAAGACACAAGCTACTCCTCTATACCACTGATCAGTTTGCGTAAAGGACACTATTTTGTAGCTAGAAAATAACACATTTTAATTTGAAAACATGTTGAGTTACTAAGATTGAAGGCATAAGACAGTTAGATGGCATCACTGACTCAATGAGCATGAATTTGAGCAAACTCCAGGAGATAGCGGAGGACAGAGGGGGCTGGTGTGCTACAGTCCGTGAACTCCCAAAGAGTCGGATATAACTTAACAACAATAACAACAAAGCATGTTGAAACCTTTACCACTTAACTCTCCAGAAGCATATAAAATATCCAAAGATGTAATAAACTGTTGCCAATATACTCATATATCCAACAAAACTAATCCAGGAAACACATCAAAACCTTCTCAGGCAGAATAGTATTTAGGAAATGTATTCGTAAATGGACATGTTTCATGTTATGCTGAAAATGTTTCATATTTTACCTCCTCACCATTTAGAGTCATAGATGCTATTTTTACCTTCTGCAAGTTTCCTGGGTAGCTAAAGTCTGTACAGTCTTCAGTTAGTCATATCCATCATGCTACTAATTTTCAGATGCTGGAATAATGAGAGTGACTGAGGTCATGATGAATTTTGAGGCTGAAGTCCTATCTTTATCAGTGAGGACATGGCTAACATTTCATGAGTCACCCCAAACTACCTCTTGCCTTTGATGGTAGAGAGTCCAGGGGGCAGACTGTAGAACAGCCATTTTTGTTATGGACATAAGAAGTGGGAAAATTGTGAGTTGTTTTGACCATGTCACTCATTTAGACCTCACATCCCACGTATGTTACAAATCTATTCTATCCTCATAACATGGTTGTCAGGGCATAGACTTGGATTACTGTTGCATTGGATGGTTTGCCTTGAAAACAAATAGAGATCATTCTGCCGTTTTTGAGACTGTATCCAAGTACTGCGTTTCGGACTCTTTTGTTGACTATAATAGCTATCCCATTTCTTCTAAGGGATTCTTGCCCATAATAGTAGATAGAATGGTCATCTGAGTTAAATTCACCCATTCCAGTCCATTTTATTTGCAGATTCCTAAAGTGTCAATGTTCACTCTCGCCATCTCCTGTTTGACCACTTCCAATTTGCCTTGTAAAGGAGAAAAGTAAAGATATAAGTATCTGAATGTAGAGTTCCAAAGAATAACAAGGAGAGATAAGAAAGCCTTCCTCAGCAATCAATGCAAAGAAATAGAAGAAAAGAATAGAATGAGAAAGACTAGAGATCTCTTCAAGAAAATTAGAGATACCATCATGCAAAGATGGGCTCGATAAAGGACAGAAATGATATGGACCTAACAGAAGAAGAAGATATTAAGAAGAGGTGGCAAGAATGCACAGAAGAACTGTACAAAAAAGATCTTCATGACCAAGATAATCACAATGGTATGATCACTCACCTAGAGCCAGACATCCTGGAATGTGAAGTCAAGTGGGCCTAGGAAAGCATCACTACGAACAAAGCTAGTGGAGGTGATGGAATTCCAGTGGAGCTATTTCA
>SJYX01015200.1:56939-97125 GCA_006410675.1 Oreotragus oreotragus | reverse complement strand
ATTTAACTTCTATGTAGAGTACATCATGAGAAACGCTGGGGTGGAGGAAGCAGAAGCTGGAATCAAGATTGCCAGGAGAAATATCAGTAACCTCAGATATGCAGATGACACCACCCTTATGGCAGAAACTAAAGAAGAACTAAAGAGCTTCTTGATGAAAGTGAAAGAGGAGAGTGAAAAAGTTGGCTTAAAGCTCAACATTTAGAAAACGAAGATCATGGCATCTGGTCCCATCACTTCATGGGAAATGGATGGGGAAACAGTGGAAACAGTGTCAGATTTTATTTTGGGGAGCTTCAAAATCCCTGCAGATGGTGATTGTAGCCATGAAATTAAAAGACGCTTACTCCTTGGAAGGAAAGTTATGACTAACCTAGACAGCATATTCAAAAGCAGAGACATTACTTTGCCAACAAAAGTCCATCTAGTCAAGGCTACGTTTTTTCCAGTGGTCATGTATGGATGTGAGAGTTGGACTGTGAAGAAAGCTGAGCAGCAAAGAATTGATGCTTTTGAACTGTGGTGTTGGAGAAGACTCTTGAGAGTCCCTTGGACTGCAAGGAGATCCAACAAGTCCATCCTAAAGGAGATCAGTCCTGGGTGTTCATTGCAAGGATTGATGTTAAAGCTGAAACTTCAGTACTTTGGCCACCTGATGAGAAGTGCTGAATCATTTGAAAAGCCCCTGATGCTGGGAATGATTGAAGGTGGGAGGAGAAGGGGACAACGGAGGATGAGATGGTTGTATGGCATCACCAACTCAATGGACATGACTTTGAATAAGCTTGGGAATTGTTGATGTACTGGGAAGCTTGGCATGCTGCCGTCCATGGGGTTGTGAATAGTTGGACATGACTGAGCAACTGAAATGAACTGAACTTAATTGAAAATAGTTGGTTAAAATTAAGTCAAATAATTCTCTAATTCATCGTATGAGTGAGTTATCATTTGCAAGATCTTGGAAAGTCCCAGTGAGGCAGGAGATAGATGGGCCCTGAACAATTTCTCTCCTGTGGACAGAAACTCCATAATAGCAGAAACTCCAGACACAAGATGACGAAAGTGACTAGGCCCTGTGCAGATGAGATAAAAGACCACATATTCTTCACTCTTGAAGTTAAGGAGTGAGGAATACAACTACACCTGCCCAGAAAGTCTCATTGGAGGTCAAAAATGGAGGGGTATCACTTCATATTACCTGATGACAATTCCCTATTACTTCTTCACTATAAAATCCATCTTGGCTAAGAGATGAACATGCACATATAGGAGGTTCCTGATATATACGAAATGTGGCCTCAGAACCAGGCAAATAAAAATGATTGACCACAGGAATACTGGAAGAAATGCCCCATAAATTAAACTGCCATGAGGGTGTAACTCAGCAACTCTCTCTGTGAGCCCATCGTGTTTATCTACAGGTATTCTTTTCCCCCCAGTAAACATTTTACTTACTTCACTACTTCTGTCTTTGTGGGAATTCTTTTCTCTAAAGACAATGGGCCAGGGCCTTCTCACTGACTACTGGTCCAGCGGCTGGAATTCAGTGCTCTCAGTGCCATGACCCTACCTCAATCTCTGGCCAGGAAGTGAAGCGCTGTTTCAAGCCACTGCAGGACAAGGCCAGCTGAGATCAGCAGGTTAAATTCCACTGAAAGGCCATCTCGATCTCAAAACTACTTTAAGGGCCATCTAATCAATTTACAAGTCAACCAGAGGTAATGAGAATAAAGTGCAATTATCCTTTTCATCCTGCATTGCCAGGAGCAGCCTCAAATGTCAACATTCGGCTCCTCTGCAGCCTCCACAACTGCACTTCCCTTTATGTTTTTTTATTTTTTTTTAAGTAAATATATTTTTTAATTGAGCAGAAGATTTGAAAAGATAAACCACCAAAAAAAATATCAGTTCAGACCAGTTCAATAGCTCAGTTATGTCCAACTCTTTGCTACCCCACAGAGTGCTTTTTAATATGCTGTCTAGGTTGGTCAAGGAAATGGCAACCCACTCCAATGTTCTTGCCTGGAGAATCCCAGGGGTGGGGGAGTCTCATGGGCTTCCATCTATGGGTTCACACAGAGTCAGACACGATTGAAGTGACTTAGCAGCAGTAGAAAAAGGTTGGTCATAGCTTTTCTTCCAAGGAGTAAGCATTTTTAAATTCCATGGCTACAGTCATCATCTGCAGTGATTTTGGAGCCCCCAAAACAAAGTCTTTCACTGTTTTCATTGTTTCCCCGTCTATTTGCCATGAAGTGATCGGACTAGATGCCATGATGTTAGTTTTCTGAATGCTGAGCTTTAAGCCAACTTTTTCACTCTTCTCTTTCATTTTCATCAAGAGGCTTTTCAGTTCTTCACTTTCTGCCATAATGCACTTCCCTTTAATCGAAGCTTCCTTTTCACTCTTAGGAGATTAGCCAGCTTCTTGGTGAGACCCACTTTATATGGCCTATGATTATAGTCCGTGATAGAGTATAGATTCAGAAATGCCCAGGGACAAAGCATGTCTCCTGAATGACAACAAATTTCATGGTACTCTGTATGAAGCTAACGATGGCCTAACCTCCATACTTCTAGTTCATTCACTTTCTGCCATAATGCACTTCCCTTTAATCGAAGCTTCCTTTTCACTCTTAGGAGATTAGCCAGCTTCTTGGTGAGACCCACTTTATATGGCCTATGATTATAGTCCGTGATAGAGTATAGATTCAGAAATGCCCAGGGACAAAGCATGTCTCCTGAATGACAACAAATTTCATGGTACTCTGTATGAAGCTAACGATGGCCTAACCTCCATACTTCTAGTTCATCATCCACCAAGAGCAACACATTTAATTTAAAAGCCAAAAGATGGAGAATTGCTGAGGGTGGGGGCAGGGGCGGGGGGAGGGAACATGAAGTTACAATGGAAGCTCCATGCTACTATCAAAGAAATTACAAAAGGATGAGTGCTGTTCTAAGAAACATAAGGACAAGTTCCCAGGTAAGACTAAGTGCAAACAAAAGAGAGAAAATGAATGATTCACATGCCAGAAAAATGGAAACTCCACACATCAGTCAGTGGCAAGCAACTGACTCTGTGAAATGGATTTAACCATGTGTATCCCATGATTTTGGCTTCCCAGATGGGTTAGTGGTAAAGAATCTACCTGCCAAGCAGGAGACCTGGGTTCAGGTCCTGGGTAGAGAAGATCAGCTGGAGAAGGAAATAGCAACCGACTCCAGTATTCTTGCCTGGGAAATCCCATGTTTGGAGGAGCCTGGTGGGCTACAGTCCACGGTGTCGGAGCTGGACATGACTTAGTGACCAAACAGTAGCAGCAGCAGCCCTCCATGTTCTTGGGTGCTTCTTGTTATCATCCTTCAAGCCATCATATTAGTTATAGAAAAGACTAGAATTGGCAGCACTGAGGAATCATAGATGTTCTGAAGTTACTGGGTAGAACTACTCATGCAATGGATTCATTTTCCACAATTTAATGATGCAGAATAAGGAAGAAAAATCATATTAAAAATTGAAGTTTAGAAACATTAAAAGTATTTTACAGTTATAAGCAGCCCTAAAATAATAAAATTGCTTAATATGGAACTGGAATTTCTATGCTACATTTCTACTAATGTCCTGTATTATTATATTATTCTATATTGCATGATATATTTACTATTTATATTTTACTACATAATATAGTATATAATATGGCAAGATAATTTATTAATAAATGCTTATTATTATATTCTGTATCATAATTATATTATTATATTCTGCTTCTTTCTCTTTGCATGAGTTTAAAAGAGGAAATTCCAAAAGCTTAGAGACTTTTCTAACACATAAATTATCAATAATGTTATTCTGCTCAATGAAGAAAACCAACAGACACTGTAAAGCTAAAAGAATGTTTGAAGAGGAACCAGAGTGAAACTTTTCTAATATCACTGTCAAAATAAAAACATTATGATTCTCCCATCTCATCATTTTATTAGAGTTTTTATGATATCAAAAAGTGAAATGAAAGTGTTGGTCGCTCAGTTGTGTCGAACTCTTTGCAACCCCATGGACAGTAGTAGCCCACCAGGCTCTTGTGTCCATGGAATTCTCCAGGCAAGAATACTGGAGTGGATTGTTATTCCCTTCTTCAGGGTATCTTCCCTACCCAAGGATTGAACTTGGGTCTCCTGCATTGCAGGCAGATTCTGTATCATATGAACCACGAGGGAAGATCCTTATGATATCCACAGTTACTTAATACGTGACTTCTCTTACATCAGATATTTCAATGACTGCTGCTGGATAAATTCTAAACCTATAGCACCACCCCCCAATTCCTTCTGATAAAATATAAGAAAATCAAGTAATTTGAAAGTGTAACTAGCTTGGCTTGGCCACATAGTCCCAATCTGACCTGAGAGCTTAAGAACTGGGGTGAGACATAATAATTAGTAGATTATTATTGCTGGACTATGGTATTAGAAGAAATTATAATTTGATTTGAATGGCACCCCACTCCAGCACTCTTGCCTGGAAAATCCCATGGACAGAGGAGCCTGGTGGGCTGCAGTCCATGGGGTCGCTAAGAGTCAGACACAACTGAGCGACTTCACTTTCACTTTTCACTTTCATGCATTGGAGAAGGAAATGGCAACCCACTCCAGTGTTCTTGGCTGGAGAGTCCCAGTGACGGCGGAGCCTGGCCGGCTGCCATCTATGGGGTCGCACAGAGTCGGACACAACTGAAGCAACTTAGTAGCAGCAACTGAATCGGCAATGCCATTGAATTGCAGTCCACAGGGGGAAATCCTAGTGGCTCAGAAATTATTTTGAGGAAAGGAATGTATCAACACCACTTGACAGTTTCACATTGAAGGTGGCTACTGAGCACACACATTTGTCTCTTCCCTTGCAAATTTCTGTAGAAAAAGAAAATAAGAGGAGAATAAATTTATGGCAGTAGTGAAAAACTGAGAGGGTTACACCAATCAGCTCAAAGAATGAGAAATATCCAGAAGATCTACAAAGCAGATGTGGAAACCCAAATGATGAAGCCCATGGGACAACACAGGTTTAGATAGAAATGTTTTTTAAAATAGTAAAAATTCTCATCAGAACTTTATACTCACCTGATACTGAAGCTTCAGAGGCAGACTGTGATAGAAGCAGTGGAGTATGTTAGTGGTGGGGCAATCTGATTCTCAAGGTGGCTGACAACTAAAGCATTTGCCCTCAGGAATTCCACAAGTGTACTGGGGATAAGGGATGTAAGCAGTATAGTAGGCAAGTTTCTGTTACTACAAAGAACGAGAGAGCTCTTCCCTGACACTTCCTCCATCTCAAAGGAAAGCAATCTTGCTGCATACACACTCCTTGCCTGCTCTCTCCCATCTTACCTGTCTTTTTCAGAGCCTAAGAACTTGCAGTTACTCTCAGAGTACAATATTTTCCTCATTTGTATCATGTACACCTGTTTCGATTACTGACATCAATAAAACAAACCATCATTTGCAAATGTAAATTGACATGCCAGAGTAATCCACTGAAGAAACCAGTCTCCAAGAGAGGCTCAAACTGAACAAATAAATTAATTCAAGAGAAAAGAGATAATCCAAGGCATAGATGAAAACTATAAAATAAATGTAATTAGTCTCTTCAGATTAATAACAGCATATATCATGGAAATACATTGGGGTGTTGAGTATGCAAGTATCTGTACTTAAACATGATTCTCAGGAATTTCTTATGTATATTAACATTTACAAAGCATAGTCTTAGATCACTTTTAAAATCCTCCCAAGCTGAGGACCCATGATTCTATTTCAAGTGCAATTCCTGGGTTTTATACTTCTCATGGGATTCAAACAACTGCTGATATCACACAAAGTAACCTGGTGCTTTGTGACAGTCTAGAGGGGTGGGATGGGATTAGGGATGGGGGTAGGGGAAAGTTCAAAAGGGAGGAGACATATGTGTATTTGTGGCTGATTTATGATGTTGTATGGCATAAGCCAATACAATGTTGTAAAGCAATTGTCCCACAATTAAAAACAAATTAAAAAGATTAAAAAAAGAAAGAAAATCTGAAATTTGAGAAATCACTAATGCACTATTCCACTGAACACAAAGCCCACTAGATTTAAGGACCAAGAACCAGCCATTTAAAGATTGCCCTACTATAAACAGCACACATGCTTTGTTTTCGGATCATTTATCATTGATCTCTGTGTACGGTGTTCTCTACTGAGATGGCAGGGAAATCTGGGGTCCTGACTTCGAAGTAAAGGACTATAGTACTTGAAAAATACTTGGCCAGGAGTGAATGTTCAACAGGGTACTTGTGAATACTTCAAGGAAGTTCATCATACACAGTGCTTTATCTCAACACTCGATTTGTCAGGCTAAAGTATCTTTTAAACAATGGTCTACTGTATAGTATGAAGGGCCTAAAACTAAGTGGGACAATTGTTAGAAGAATCAACGTAGAGAAACTATTTGAGAAAAGCCAATTTACAAGTGGGGCTTTTCATCTGTGTATTGTATTCACTTTAATCCTCTATGTATTTTCAGTTTCCTATGAAAGAATTGAAATTTCCGGAATAACAATACTGCCAACAGTTATTATCCCTCTTGCTTACCTTCAAAGATTCTTTCTCTATTAAAATGGCTTGTGTGAAACCTGAGCATTATTAAGATTACATGTAGTTCTCCAGACAGCCATCTAATTGGAAAAAACAGTCCAAAAGAATATATAGATTTCCACATGCACATAGCATGTATGGTGCAAGTGAACCCTAGGAAGAAAGCTCATGGAAAATTCCTGGGAAAAATAGCTTTCCAAGCTTTTATTTTTATGAAGATATTTTGTCTCAAGCCTTTTAGTACACAATACAGAGAATTTATGCGTTAAAAAATGGTTCACTAGACATGATGCCTCCGCATTTTATTTTATTTCTTTTTCCTTTTTTGGCATAGAATTGTTGCATCATTTCAACACCAGGTTGAGTTACATCTTTTGTGTTGAAAAGGCCTCAAGTCAAACTAATCTCTGCCTATCATTTGTTTGCTGATCACTTGGCAGCAAGTGGGGAATTCAGTTCTTTCAGTGAGCATTTAGCCATGCACTTATTCAACAAGAATTGATGAAATTTCTTCTCTCTCGGGAAATATTCAAGGAATTAGAAGTACAAAGCTACAAGAGCCTATTGGGCCCAAGCCTTCCTTGCAGATATCCAAAATGTTTGGAGGAGCACAGAACAGGTGTGTGTGGTGGTGGTGAGTGTCAGTGTTCAGTTTCGATGAAATATTCAAGAGGAAGAATCATAATTGTCCTTCCACAACATTCAGTGTTGATTTAATGTTCATTTCTCAAAATCTCCAAGAATTACAAAACCAATTTATCTGAAAACCAAGGGATGTGATTCTCCACTCTCCCTTCTTACTAGATTTCTGGGTTAACTGTCAGACTACATGTTGGAGTGACATACATCAGCACTCTTAAATGTTAAGATTTCATGTATTTTCTCCTTTTCTGCTAAGAAGAGTAGCTATTATTTTAATGTATTTTTCAATAGGAAAGAGAGAGAATACAGAAGAAGGACTCACTTTCTTCTTGCCCTTTTCTCTAGAAGGTTTAAATGTTTGATTGTGACTTTGACTCAGTGGCCAGATGAGAGATTACACACAAGGATGAAACTTGCCTACTGTTAGGAGAAAGGAAGAGTGACCAGGAGGATATGCACACCTGGTGTTTCTAGCCACTCATCCTCAGGTGATGCTCCTATCCTTGCTCCCCTAAGCCCTGGCATTCTAGTCCCAGTTGGATAGCAGGGAATTTTCCACTATAGCATTAGGAGACTGTACTGATCACTCCTTGAATCACTTCCTACACTGACAGGGCTGGGCTCCCAGCATAAAGTCTGGAAGTTAGTTTAGTAATCAGCTAATTCTTCCCTGCAGAATACTCATACCTCACAGTGGATGAGTACACTACACAAATATCACAAACAGATGAGAGATACATTCTACTGTTCCCCTTATACTATAACCTAAATAGTTATATCTTTGCAGTATATTGATATGTGAAATCACCAGGCCTATCCACTCATCTCCTCTCAATAAATATGACTCCTGGGACTGACTTGCCAGCTGCTCTCTTCCAATTCCATGGATTTTATTCTTCACTATTACAAACATCTTACTAGTAGAAGTATTTACACAGTGGTTTAAAAAGGGTGTTGCCATTGTAACCCAAAATACAATTTTTATGTTGAAATATTCATATCATTTCATCTTTTGAGGGACATTTAAAGGAAATGTTTATACTTGAAAACTGTAATTTCATATCCCATTAAAACTGGAAGAACTTTGAGATAATCACTACCCACTGCTATGATTACAAAGGGAAAAATGAGGAGCAGAGGTGAAACTTATGCAAAGTCCACCTAATTTTTTTTTCACTTTGTCATCTCCCAGGAGAGCAACAGGAACACTGACCTAATGGTTGTGCTGGGGGATTATATCTTGTTAACTGTGCTATATTAATTCACAGTGAATGGTCCTTTTTAATGCTTTTAAGGGAAAAAAAAATGTGATGCTAATAGATTTTTTAAGTGAGCTCATGACATACTTGAGGGAGAAAATCCAAGGTTAACATGTTGTTTAGTTGCTAAGTCATGTTGGACTCTTTTGCAACCCTATGGACTGTAGCCCACATGGCATTTCCCAGGCAAGAATACTGGAGTGTATTGCCATTTCCTTTCCCAGGATATCTTCCTGACCCAGTGATTGAAACTGTCTTCTGCATTGGCAGGTGAGTTGTTTTCTGTTTTCTTTTTTACCCCTGAGACACCAGGGAAGCCCATGGTTGCTGATGAAGAAACCAATCAGTATAACTATATAGGTAAAATCTGAAGTAGCTCTAGGATTACAGCACCAGCTTGAAGTCCCCTCCCCAACTCCTCACTTGAGACAGTAGGAATGTCAACAAGAAAATAGAGGCCTCAGTGGGCTGTTTCTAGCACTAAAGAAGAGAAAACTGAACTGACATGTTAAAAAGTTGCAGTATTATGACTCTAAAAACAATGTGATGGCTTTAATAGGTAGCTCCACAGGTAAAAGAAGGAATATCACTTGTAGCTAGGGGAAGCTAGGGGTTTGAAAAGGACTGATCTATCTTCTTAGACTGATTGATTATGCCAGTAGGTCTTGCTAGTCACAAGAACTGTAGGGCCTTGCCCCCCTAGGCAGGGTAATGAAGGAGAAGAAGATTGACACACAGTCAAGGAAATTTTTTTTTTTTTTTTTGCTGCCACTATTCTGTATAAAGACAATAATAATAATAACAATAGTAACCTGAAATTTAAAAAAAAAAAAAAACAGAAAATAACAATCAGAGAAAAAGATAAAGAGAAAGAGGGGGTAAGAAAGTAGAAAGAAAACAATATGGCCAAGGTGCATTTAGGTTCCTAAGATTGCTATCCAGGATTTCTTACTATAAAACCAGCTGCCTGAAACTTTCTCAGACTTGTTAAAGGCAGGTTTGTGTGAAACACGTGAGAAGGAGGCAAACTGAATACATACCTGAAATTTCTTCCAAGGTGAATTGAATACCAATTGCAGCCTCAAGAGGTAGATAGCAGTTAAGCAATAAGTTTAGTAAAAAAAAAAAAAAAAAAAGATTCCTTTCTAAAAGTGTCTAATCTTGAAACTCACTCGGAAAATTATTCTTTAAATCCTGATAAAATCCCAAGACAACTAGTTCTATATATGTCATCTCCCTTGAACTGGAAAAGCCTTGGGAAATAAGCAGCAGAATCTTTTACAACAACCCCAGGCCTCTAGGGATTCCTCAGATTGGCGGTGATATAAGCAAAATGGGTAGTATGTTCTATCTTTTAATTCTGATATTTCTCTCCAGACACTTCTCCTTATCAGTAGATCCCCTGCTAAGATCAAACACTTCCCCCAAAGCAATATGACAGGAATATCTATCTTGTGACTAATTAGTTAAAAGGGTGGGACTGACATTCTAGGGCTTTCTCTGCACAAAATCAATGTCATTAGAAATCTTATCACCAATAAAGAGCAGCTATTTTTGCACTGATATGAAAAAAAATATTTTACATCTGCAAATGGCAGGAGCTGAAAAAAGCTTCAAGCAGTATTCAGTTGAGATCAGGCTGAACTGCTGAAAAGTAAAATTCACAAATGCATGCTGTTTACAAATTGCTGTCTTGATTTGCTTTCCTTCACACATTTAATCTTGTTGACTCAGGAGAAATCATTCTTCCAAGATATCTAGGAATTGTGAATACTATGAATTCAAGCATAGTTTTGTATGAGATAAAATAAAAATAGTAATAATAATTATCAAAATGTACAAAATTAAGATATGTTTCATAAAAGGCAGCACTTTAAAGTTTTTTTTTTTTTTTTTGCTGCCACTATTCTGTATAAAGACAATAATAATAATAACAATAGTAACCTGAAATTTAAAAAAAAAAAAAAACAGAAAATAACAATCAGAGAAAAAGATAAAGAGAAAGAGGGGGTAAGAAAGTAGAAAGAAAACAATATGGCCAAGGTGCATTTAGGTTCCTAAGATTGCTATCCAGGATTTCTTACTATAAAACCAGCTGCCTGAAACTTTCTCAGACTTGTTAAAGGCAGGTTTGTGTGAAACACGTGAGAAGGAGGCAAACTGAATACATACCTGAAATTTCTTCCAAGGTGAATTGAATACCAATTGCAGCCTCAAGAGGTAGATAGCAGTTAAGCAATAAGTTTAGTAAAAAAAAAAAAAAAAAAAGATTCCTTTCTAAAAGTGTCTAATCTTGAAACTCACTCGGAAAATTATTCTTTAAATCCTGATAAAATCCCAAGACAACTAGTTCTATATATGTCATCTCCCTTGAACTGGAAAAGCCTTGGGAAATAAGCAGCAGAATCTTTTACAACAACCCCAGGCCTCTAGGGATTCCTCAGATTGGCGGTGATATAAGCAAAATGGGTAGTATGTTCTATCTTTTAATTCTGATATTTCTCTCCAGACACTTCTCCTTATCAGTAGATCCCCTGCTAAGATCAAACACTTCCCCCAAAGCAATATGACAGGAATATCTATTTTGTGACTAATTAGTTAAAAGGGTGGGACTGACATTCTAGGGCTTTCTCTGCACAAAATCAATGTCATTAGAAATCTTATCACCAATAAAGAGCAGCTATTTTTGCACTGATATGAAAAAAAATATTTTACATCTGCAAATGGCAGGAGCTGAAAAAAGCTTCAAGCAGTATTCAGTTGAGATCAGGCTGAACTGCTGAAAAGTAAAATTCACAAATGCATGCTGTTTACAAATTGCTGTCTTGATTTGCTTTCCTTCACACATTTAATCTTGTTGACTCAGGAGAAATCATTCTTCCAAGATATCTAGGAATTGTGAATACTATGAATTCAAGCATAGTTTTGTATGAGATAAAATAAAAATAGTAATAATAATTATCAAAATGTACAAAATTAAGATATGTTTCATAAAAGGCAGCACTTTAAAGGCTATTTTGCTTATGTGCTCAGTTAGTCATCTCCAACTTTTTGTAAACCCACTGACTGTTGCCTGCCAGGCTCCTCTGTCTATGGAATTTTCCATGCAGAAATACTGGAGTGGGTTGCCATTTCCTACTCCATGAGTTCTTCCCAGCCCCAGAATCAAACCCACATCTCTTGCATCTCCTGCACTGGCAGGCAAATTCTTTACCACTGTGTCACATGGGAAGCCCTGCTGCTTTTTCACTCTGTATCTTGGGGACAGGTGTACAGAAAGAAAGGACCTATCACCAGCTGCTCTGAAAATTGTTTAGTCAAAAGCATATTTTCCACCATGTGGAAGAGAGTGTATATGGGCTTCTCTGAGTATTTCTTCCTGTACCCTCACTCCCCAATTTTTAATCTACCTTATCAGCGTACATTGAATCAACCAAGAAAAACTGTGTGTCAGTGAGCTTGGGTGTCATACTTAAGAAATCACAAAGTGAGTTGTCTGTGACTGGCTCATCATGCCTTCCCATATATGAAGGAAAAAAATATGAAGATAATTCAGACTCATTGATTGAAAATCATATACTAAGATATTTAGATAGTAGGGGAAAAAGTAATTATATTAGTAAGTAATCCTTTTCTTTTTTAAAAAATATTTTGGTTGGATTTCCAAGAATGACTTACGAGTGGAATGCAGGAAGCTCAGCTTCTGCATATCAGAAAACCTACCGTTTCTTTCAGGTAGACATATTCCCTTGTCAAGGAGACCTGAATTTCAAACCTCATTCATCCCATGGACTGGATATCCTAGAGTACTGGCACCATTGTGTTCAATGGCCCTGCTTAAGAAGATTTAAAAATTACTCTGAATGGCCAATAAATACCTGTGGGACTTTTAAAAGATATTTCTTAGCCAGGGATGAGTGTGTTAGCTTCTTAGGACACTGGTGTTAACTAATAAGAAAGAGAATACGACTAGGGAGAAATTTTATCATCATAAAACTTGTAAACTAAATGATTCATTTTATTCACCTACTGATTTTTGAAAACTATTTCCAAAGAGACTTTTTTCCTTTCCTGTATGGCTCAACTAAACTAAAGGTGATAGAGAGTTTTAATGAAAACAATAAATTATTTAAGAAATGATTTGACAGAATTATCAACTAGCTATTCAACCATGCCAGACAAAAGGATAAAAATGACTGACAATATATATAACACACATGCCTTGTACTTTTCCTACAAGATGGCAAAGTGGACAGAGTTTGTCTTAGAGGAACACAAGCCTTCTTTAACAAACTTGGAATTTAATATGGGTAGCAAGAAACATGGCATTAGGTGTTTTATGGTGTTCGGCTCCCTAAAGGAAGAAAACACAAAGGGACTCCAGCCATGGTTTTTACATCTTGTCGTGGGCGTCATTTCCTTGAACTGTCTCAATATAGATTCCATTTTCTAAGCAGGCAAGCTGAGACTTTTTTCCATTACTCTTGGCTAGGATCTGGATTTAGTCAAACTGGCCACTGTCACTACTTATGTCTAATTAGAACCACCTGTGAGAATTTTGTGTCAAAAAGAAAGAATGAAAGCTCATGTTCATAAAGATTACAAGATTTAATTTCATTTTTTGTTTTAGGCCTGATAGTGAGACTTTCTGAAAACCTCCCACATTTTTAAAAGTTATTTTCTTCAGATTTCTGCTAGAAGTGTTCTTGTGTTCTGTTGGGTTTTTTTGTTTTGTTTTGTTTTTCATGTTAATCTTTATTTTCTTCATATATTTTACATAATGTAATTTTATACATGACATTTGGAAATTTCTATATATATTTAGAAAGAGTCTTCTTAAAAATAAACCTCATACCTCTTTAAAGAAAAGTGCACAGTACTGAAA
The DNA here is from genome assembly GCA_006410675.1 of Oreotragus oreotragus. Taxonomy (NCBI): domain Eukaryota; kingdom Metazoa; phylum Chordata; class Mammalia; order Artiodactyla; family Bovidae; genus Oreotragus; species Oreotragus oreotragus. Next base: position 83,709 of record SJYX01015200.1, on the reverse strand, counting down.
TCTGAGTTGCAGTGGAAAAGTATGGCCTGATTGACTTCCTATTATTTTAAATGGTACAGAGGCAGCTGAACTGACACCCTGTCAAAGAAAGAGTGTCCCGAGTGTTTGGTCTCCATCTACCCGTTTCCCTCCCATTCACATTTTCAACATTTTCTTAAGAAGGATTCTTTCCAGTCTAATACTCACTGACTTAGTGTTATCACAATAATATAAACAGTTTTGGAAATTTTAAGGGGAGAAAAAAAATGTTTTGAGCCAGGATAGAATTATGAAAGCAGAAGAGGGGAGGAAAAAGCTTGTGCTTTTTTTTCCATTTTCTGTCATCAACTGTAAAATGTCAAACCCTTCAAATGTCTTGTTCTGAATATAAAAAACTCAAATTTGGGAACACAAATGAAGCTCTCTTGTGAATGAAAAAAATGCCACTTGTTATGAATAGTATAAAGATTTATAACTGGACTTTTTGTTGCAATGTTATAAAGTTAAGTTTTTACATTACATTTTTAAAAAGCAATTATTTATCTAAATAAATCCAATGAATTTAAAAGTTAAGACTAAGCTCCATAAAATAAATGTAATTAAATCTTTCATATATTTTTTTTCCTTCTCTTCTCCTTACAGAATGAACCATATTCAACATCTAAGCTAACAAAATACATGCAAGTTTCAGAAAAGGAAAATACAAGCCAAGCTTCTCATCTTCCCCAATAAAATGTATATTTAATATAATAATATGAACCCACTCAATTAGCATGAATAAATGTACACTAGAACTTTGCATATCTCTCCCTAGAGACAATGGAAAAACTGCTACCAGTCATCAGGGATATGAATAGCCATGCTTTAAAGTCTTTATTTTACCCTCAACTTATCAAGGTCCTTGAGTTCCCTTTATAATTACTTTGACAGCATAAATCCCATGTTTTCTAATCAGTGGCAAAAAAGGGAGTGTTTTTACTTCCTGAAGATGATCCAAAAGTGGAAACTAACACTGCTAGCACTGGAATTTTACACACACTGGTTGTAAAAAATGCAGATGAAATTTTAGCTGTGGATTATATTGCTGCTAAGTCACTTCAGTCGTGTCCGACTCTTTGCGACGCCATGGACTGCAGCTCCTTCATCCATGGGATTTTCCAGGCAAGAGTACTGGAGTGGGGTGCCATAGCCTTCTCTGTGGATTATATTAGGTTGGTGCAAAAGTATCCCAGTTTTACACTGTTGAAACTTTCCATTTGATATTGGAATACCTTCTTAAATAAATATGGTTATGTTACACATCATTTTAATGCACATTTCTCGCTTCATGTATTTTTTTTTTTTTGCTAATAATGTATTATTTGCTGTCTATTTTATATTGATTTTAGACTAGGAATATGATGTTAGAAAAAGAAAAAGAAAATTCAAGCAGTTTGGCCCAGGAACTGCTAACAAATGTAGTGCAGTGGTGGTTCAAGAAGTTTTGTAAAGGAAATGAGATCCTTGAAGATAAGGAGAGCAGTGGCTGTCCATTGGAAGTTGACAAGGACCAATCAAGAGGATCATCAAAGCTGATTTTCTTACAACTACATGAGAATTTGGTGAAGAACTCAATATCGACCATCCTATGGTCATTCTGCATTTGAAGCAAATTGGAAAGGTAAAAAAAAAGCTCAATAAATGGGTGTCTCATGAGCTGATCAAAGATAAAAAAAAAAAATAGTCGTTTTGAAGTGTCATCTTCTCTTTTTCTATGCAACAACAACAAACTATTTATTGATTGGATTGTGACATGCAATGAAAAGTGGATTCTATATGACAACCAGTGAGGACCAACTCGGTGTCTGGATTGAGAAGAAGCTCAAAAGCACTTCCCAAAGCCAAACTTGTACCAAAAGAGGTCATGGCCACTGTTCGGTGATCTGCTGCCTTTCTGATCCACTCTAGCTTTGTGAATCCTGGTGAAACCACTACATCTTAGTAGTATGCTCAGCACATTGATAAGATGAACCAAAAACTACACTTGCAGCCGGCCTTGGTCAACAGAAAGCCTCAATTCTCCATGACAATGCCTGATCCACAGGTTGCACAACCAAAAGTTGAACAAACTGGGCTACAAATTTTGCTTCATCCAGCATATTCACCTATCTCTCACCAACCAACTACCACTTCTTCAAGCATCTCAATGACTTTTTGCATGGAAAACATTTCCACAACCAGCAGGAGGCAGAAAATGCCTTCCAACCATTTGTTGAATCCCAAAGCATGAATTTTTATGGCAAAAGAATAAACAAACTTATTTCCCTTTGGCAAAAATGTGTTGATTGTAATTGTTCCTATCCTGATTAATAAAGATGTGTGTGAGCCTAGTTATAATTATTTAAAATTCATGGTCCAAAATTGCAATTACATTTGCACCAACCTAATAACTACTTTCTCTGAGTCCTATTGGAAATTGCAAGCATCTTTAATCTCTGGTTTCCCTTCAAGTCTGTTAAGACTCTTTACAGGACAGGGAGTGAGAACTTAAATGATGATTAAACTGGGAGATGGGTTTAGGTTTAAATCTTACCTTGCTTTTAACTAGCTGAGAAGTTGGTCAATCAAGTTTCCTGACTTTTCTTGCAACTGGTTTACTCATCTGAAAACTAAAGTTGATCATCCCCACTTCAAAGAGCTAGGCAGATTAAATATGAACATTAATACAAAACTAGGCAAATAAACTGTTAAAAGATACCCAGATATATTATTTGAATTTTTGGTCTCAGATATTCCCTTGCATCTAGCTTATCTCACTATATACAAACCCAACAGAAGAGGAGAGATAAAGTACCTATATCTGCCTGATATCTAGACGACTTCTCGTTTGCATGATACCCTTTGCTCTTTTTATTCTTAGGACCCTCCTTTAAGATGGATGAGGAGCCCTTCCCCACCCACTTCATCTCCCAAAACTCACGAAATTCAAGAAATACAAGTTCAGTTCAGTTCAGTTCAATTCAGTCGCTCAGTCGTGTCCGACTCTTTGCAACCCCATGAATCGCAGCATGCCAGGCCTCCCTATCCATCACCATCTCCCAGAGTTCACTCAGACTCACGTCCATCGAGTCCGTGATGCCATCCAGCCATCTCATCCTTGGTCGTCCCCTTCTCTTCCTGCCCCCAATCCCTCCCAGCAGCAGAGTCTTTTCCAATGAGTCAACTCTTCGCATGAGGTGGCCAAAGTACTGGAGTTTCAGCTTTAGCATCATTCCTTCCAAAGAAATTCCAGGGTTGATCTCCTTCAGAATGGACTGGTTGGATCTCCTTGCAGTCCAAGGGACTCTCAAGAGTCTTCTCCAACACCGCAGTTCAAAAGCATCGATTCTTCGGCGCTCAGCTTTCTTCACAGTCCAACTTTCACATCCATACATGACCACAGGAAAAACCATAGCCTTGACTAGGCGGACCTTAGTCGGCAAAGTAATGTCTCTGCTTTTGAATATACTATCCAGGTTGGTCATAACTTTTCTTCCAAGGAGTAAGNCATCATTCCTTCCAAAGAAATTCCAGGGTTGATCTCCTTCAGAATGGACTGGTTGGATCTCCTTGCAGTCCAAGGGACTCTCAAGAGTCTTCTCCAACACCGCAGTTCAAAAGCATCAATTCTTCACTGCTCAGCTTTCTTCACAGTCCAAGTTTCACAGCCATATATGACCACAGGAAAAACCATAGCCTTGACTAGAAGGACCTTTGTTGGCAAAGTATTGTCTCTGCTTTTGAATATACTATCTAGGTCGGTCATAAATTTTCTTCCAAGGAGTAAGCGTCTTTTAATTTCATGGCTGCAGTCACCATCTTCAGTGATTTTGGAGCCCCCAAAAATAAAGCCTGACATTGTTTTCACTGTTTCCCCATCTGTTTCCCATGAAGTGATGGGACCAGATGCCATGATCTTCATTTTCTGAATGTTGATCTTTAAGTCAACTTTTTCACTCTTCTCTTTAACTTTCATCAAGAGGCTTTTTAGCTCCTCTTCACTTTCTGCCATAAGTGTGGTGTCAGCTGCATATCTGAGGTTACTGATATTTCTCCCAGTAATCTTGATTTGAGCTTGTGCTTCTTCCAGCTCAGTGTTTCTCATGATGTACTCTGCATTTAATTTAAATAAGCAGGGTGACAATATGCAGCCTTGACGTACTCCTTTTCCTATTTGTAACCACTCTGTTGTTCCATGTCCAGTTCTAACTGTTGCTTCCTGACCTGCATACAGATTTCTCAAGAGGCAGGTCAGGTGGTCTGCTATTCCCATCTCTTTAAGAATTTTCCACAGTTGATTGTGATCCACACAGTCAAAGGCTTTGGCATAGTCAATAAAGCAGAAATAGATGTTTTTCTGGAACTCTCTTGCCTTTTCCATGATCCAGCGGATGTTAGCAATTTGATCTCTGGTTCCTCTGCCTTTTCTAAAATCAGCTTGAGCATTTGGAAGTTCACGTTTCATGTATTGCTGAAGCCTGGCTTGGAGAATTTTGAGCATTACTTTACTAATGTGTGAGATGAGTGCAATTGTTCAGTCGTTTGAGCATGCTTTGGCATTGCCTTTCTTTTGGATTGGAATGAAAACTGACCGTTTCCAGTCCTGTGGCCACTGCTGAGTTTTCCAAATTTGCTGGCATATTGAGTGCAGCACTTTCACAGCATCATCTTTCAGGATTTGAAACAGCTCAACTGGAATTCCATCACCTCCACTAGCTTTGTTCATAGTGATGCTTTCTAAGGCCCACTTGACTTCGCATTCCAGATTATCTGTCTCTAGATGAGTGATCACACCATGATGATTATCTGGGTCGTGAAGATCTTTTTTGTATACTTCTTCTGTACATTCTTGCCTCCTCTTCTTAATATTTTCTTCTTCTATTAAGTTACTATTTTTTTGTCTCTATTGAGCCCATCTTTACATTAAATATTCCCTTGGTATCTCTAAATTTCTTGAAAAGACCTCTAGTCTTCCGCATTATTTTGTTTTTCTCTATTTCTTTTCACGGATCCCCAAGGATGGCTTTCTTATCTCTATTTGCTATTCTTTGGAACTCTGCATTCATATGGATATATCTTCCTTTTTCTTCCCCCCCTTTTTTTTTCCTTCTCTTCTTTTCACAGCTATGTGTAAAGCCTGCTCAGACTACCATTTTGCTTTTTTGCGTTTCTTTTCTTGGTGATGGTCTTGATGCTTGTCTCCTGTACGATGTCAGGAACCTCCAAATATAGTTCATCAGGCACTCTGTTTATCAGATTTAATCCCTTGAACCTATTTCTCACTTCCACTGTATAGTAAGGGATTTGATTTAGACCATACCTGAATGATCTAGTGGTTTTCCCTACTTTCTTCAATTTATCTGAATTTGGCCATAAGGAGTTCATGATCTTAGTCTCATTCAGCTCTCAGTCTTGTTTTTGGTGACTATGTAGAGCTTCTCCATCTTTCACTGCAGAGAATATAATAAATCTGATTTTGGTTTTGACCATCTGGTGTAATGCATGTGTAGAGTCTTTCCTTGTGTTGTTGGAAGAGGGTGTTTTCTATGAACAGTGCATTCTCTTGGCAGAGCTCTATTAGCTTTTGCCCTGCTTCATTCTTTACTCCAACGCCAAACTTGCCTGTTACTCTAGGTATTTCTTGACCTTCTACTTTTGCATTCCAGTCCCCTATAATGAAAAGAACATCTTTTTTGGGTGTTAGTTCTAGAAGGTCTTGTAGGTCATCATAGAACTGTTCAAATTCATCTTCCTCAGCATTGTCAGTCAGTCACTTCAGTCACTCAGTCGTGTCAGACTCTTTGCCACCCCATGGCCTACAGCATGACAGGTCTCCCTGTCCATCACCAAGTCCTGGAGTTACTCAAACTCATGTCTATTAAGTTGGCGATGCTATCCAACCATCTCATCCTCTGTCGTCCCCTTCTCCTCTCACCTGTAATCTTTCCTAACATCAGGATCTTTTCAAATTAGTCAGCGCCTCGCATCAGGTGCCAAAATCTTTAACATTACTGGTCTTCAAATCCATGCCTCCCCTGGAGACTCCAACATTCTTAGGCAAGTCTGACTCAGTCTCTTGTGGGGACACTGCTCATTTCTCCCGGTTGCTGGTGTTGCAAGATTTTTTTGTGCTCTCCAAGTGTCTGTTTCTCCAATCTTGTGGAAGAACATCATAGAAAGTTCTATAATGATGTCCCACTAGCCTCCAAAGTTATATCCCCTGGGGGTTCTCATCTGCTCATCAGCTCTATGGTGGGGCTAATGGTGACCTCCTCCAAGAGGGCTTATGCTGCATGGTGCATGATACAGGTCTGCTGCAGTCATAGCCCCTGTCTCTGTGGCAGGCCACTGCTGGCCCATACCTCAGTCAAGAGCAGGAGACAATCAAGGGCAGTTCTGGCTCCGTTTCATTGGGACCTCTGGGTCTTGGTGTGCACAAGATTTTGTTTGAGCCCTCCAAACATCTCTGGCGAGTATGGCATTTGATTCTAACTGCAATTTCCCCCCTTCTACTGTCTTGTTGGGGCTTCTCCCTTGCCCTTGGACCTGGAGTATCTTCTTTTTGGGGGGACTCCAACCTTCTCCTGTCAATGGTTGTTTAGCAGCTAGTTGCAATTTTGGAGTTCACACAGGAGAAGATGAGTGCACATCCTTCTACTTCACTATCTTAATATCAAGAACAGTCCATGGAATTCTCCAGGACAGAATATTGGAGTGGGTAGCCTTTCATTTCTCGAGAGGATCTTCCTAACCCAGGGATCAAACCCAGGTCTCCCACATTGTAGGCAGATTCTTTACCAGCTGAGCTACCAGGGAAGCCCACTTATACTTTAGGTATCATATCTAAATTCACTGCCACTATGAATGTCAAGAATTTTTCCCTTTGCTTTCTTTGAGTAATTTTATGGTTTTAGGTCTTATATTTAATAAATACTTGGTAAATAGAAGAAACACATTTCTTTTTATTCTCATCAGTGTTAAAATGCTATAAGTTATAGATATAATTTGGCTATTCAGAATTTAAAATTTTCATTATATATTACAAGTATGTTTTGCAAATTTTAAAAATGTAATGCATAATTAGGAACTTTTGTCTATAAAATTACCCACTCCAGTATTCTTGCCTGGAGAATCCCAGGGATGGGGGAGCCTGGTGGGCTGCCGTCTATGGGGTCACAGAGAGTTGGACACCACTGAAGTGACTTAGCAGCAGCAGCAGCAGCATCTATAAAATTATAAATATATTATATTAATATACACTTATACATATAAAATATATAAACATATAATAAATATAAATTTATGTATAAAATATGAATTAATAAATAATTTATAAAAATTATTCATTAAAGTATGTCAGAGTTATGTTCAAATAATTTATGAGAAAATAACCAAGAAAGACAACATTCATTTCAAAAACTTGATAAACTCTTTATAAAGCTTTCAGGAATAAAAGAATTTTAGGATAAGTATAATAGGCTAGAGAAAACAATGGTCAAAAAATACCATATAGAGCAATAGAATCATGATTTGGGAGATGGTATTTTCTACCAGACAGACATATAACAGTTAACAATTAACTTCAAAGTATATTATCTCAAAAGTTCAGAATAAATTAAAAAATAAATGACAAAGTAAAATATATGTACATTTTCCCAAATATATGTGCTGATTATGAAAGGGGATATTGCAATTACCAGAATAAAACTGCTCACTTACTGAGATTTGCCTTGATCTCTTATTGCAGATAAATCTTCCTAGGAGTGCAAAATCCCTTATATTTTCTAATAAAAACTTTAACACACTTAGAACATCACAGAAAATATTCAAAAAGCCATGTAGTGAGAAACTAGATGGCTATGGTTTCCTCCTATCAGTGACATGGAGCACATATTTCTAAAGGACATCAAAACTCTGGGTAAGATTCACTATAAAATAGAAATTATTTCACCACCAGATTATTATGCAGTGCAATATTTTCACCAAAGAGGACACAATCTTGTAAAATAGGAAATTTCATTTACTATAGCAAAGGAGACAATCATTTTAAGAATTGTATTAAAAGTATTTGGGATGTAATTAGTTGTGACAACACACTTGAAAATAATAGAAAAAAAGATGGGTATAATGCAAGTTTTTTTTTTTTTTCAACATAATCAGAGGTTTTGGAGCAATGAGGATGAGATAAATTGGAATTCCAGAAAAAAAGATGAGACTCTCTCACAGAAGGCTGAGAATCACTACCTAAGTTTCTTGCACTTATAAGCGCACCTGAGTGGGCTCAGGCTCAGATCAAGATGAAAGACTCCATTGACAGAGAGAAAGCAACAGGCTCTTCGCTTTGCTCCATACTTAAATCTGTGTTTGAAAGTGAAAGACGCTCAGTCCTGTTGGATTCTTTGTGACTCCTTGGACTATACAAGTCCGTGGAATTCTCCAGACCAAAATACTGGAATGGGTAGCTTTTTCTTTCTCAAGGGGATGTTCCCAACCCAGGTATCAAACCCAGGTCTCTGGCATTTCAGGTGGATTCTTTACTAGCTGAATCACAAGGAAAGCGCAAATCTGTGCTTACTTACTCATAATCTGACTATGTGTACTCTTCAGGGTAAAAGGCCAATTGATTTAACCTGGGTTGCATAGGCTCAGTATTGGTCTTTAAGAATTTACTTAGAAAATTAGGTGAAGATATATCTCTCATTTAACATATCAGATTCTTTTCCCTCTATTATCCTTCTTTTTTTTCAGAAAAACCTACCACACTATGTGAGACTATGGGGAAAGCTGACATGTGGTTGTTTCGAAGTTACTGGGATTTTGAATTTCCTCAACCTTACTTACCTAATACTGAATTTGTTGGAGGACTGCACTGCAAGCCTGCAAAGCCCCTACCTAAGGTAATTAAATGTGCTTATTATTGTCCTACATGAATGAAGTGTGATGTGTTAGTCACTTACTTATATCTGATTCTTTGAGACCCCATGGACTGTAGCCTGCCAGGGTCTCCTGTTCATCAAATTTTCCAGCAAGAATACTGGAGTGGAATTGCCATTCCCTTCTCCAGGAGATCTTCCCAATCCAACTATGAGTATTTATCTCTTAAAATGATTTCTGGTTTTTTTGTTAACAATATTTGATCCCCAAATGGAGAAAACAGAGATATAATTTAATGGTCATTATTTTCTTAGACTATACACTACAGTAAGAAGATGAGTAGCCTTTATTTTGGATTATGTATTATTATCTAAGGAAGTAGTCCTCAATATTTTCTTTTCTTGTTCAAAGTCCATTAAATATTCATGAAAATGTGTTTTATATAAATTTTAAAATATTTCCTAGTATCTTACAATTACTATGCTATAATTGAACATAAAGATATCATTATGTCAGAAGTCAAATCATCTCCCAACATACTGTAATTGTTAACTTTAAGTTTCAACTTGCCCAGCCAGGTAACCAGGTGTTTAGACAAACATTTTTCTAGAACTTACTGAGAGGCTATTTTTAGATGAAATCAACTTTTAAAGATGTGGACCTTGATGAAACAAATTACTCTCCATTATGTGGGTAAGCCTCATTCAATTAGTTGAAGATGTGACTAGAACAAAAGACTGAATTCTGCCTGTAGGCAGCCTTCAGACTTGAACTACTGCAGTGGCTCTTTGAGTCTCCAGCCTAATGTACTGTTCTGCAGATTAAACTTGACAGCCTCCATAAGCATGTGTGTGAGTGCTAAGTCACTTAGTGTTGTCTGACACTTTGCGATCTCATATACTGCAATCTGCCAGACTTCTCTGTTCATGGGATTTTCCAGGCAAGATTATTGGAATTGGTTGCCATTTCCTTCTCCAATAACCATGTGAGAAGTCCCTTAATATAAATTTCTTCCCTGTCTTTCCATTTCATGCCCCACACACTTTTTTATTTTTTTTGGTCATACTTAATTGGCTTAGTTTTGCTAGTATTTTAACAGAGGATGAAAAGATTTATTTCACTATGATTATATATGTTGTTTTTATTTTCAATTCAAAGTTATATATTTCTACTACTATATTCCTATAATCCTCAGAGTATGCCTTATAGGTATTTCTGCATTACTTGTCTGGTCAGGAGTTACATGGCTACCTCATTGCTAATTGTATATGTGGAAACTTATATTAAAAAACAAATATAATCAAAATAAAAGAAAATAGAAATTTAGAAAACAGAGAAAAGTAAATATAACAACACTGTGTCATTGTACTGACCATGATTCAGCAGAAAAAATGAAAACAACCTTATTAGCATCTAAGGCTAAATAAAAATTGCAGCACCAGAGCTATTTAACTTAAAGGTAGAAATTTTCTCTGCCAGCTGCTGCTGTGTAGACTTGGACAAATTACTTAACCTTAGGGAGGTAGATTTCCCATCTGAAAATGTGTACATATTTCATAAAATCACCATATATCTAAGTTAAATAATACATGTAAAGAGCTCAGCAAATGGCAAAAGATAACAGGCAGTCAATAATTTGTAAACACAAACACATATGCACAAACTCATACCTCAAATATGCTTTACTAAATGAGCCTTTAGTAACAATAATTTTTAATTTGCCATCTATTATACACTGAAATCATTAACATATGAAAGTATAGAATTGTTCTAATAATTCAGACACATTGAGAAGAGTGTGACATCTATTATAACTGTAGGCTTTTATATTACAAAGACCATTTTCTTCATAGGAGCTCGAGGAGTTTGTTCAAAGCTCTGGAGAAGATGGAGTTGTGGTGTTTACTCTGGGGTCAATGATCAAAAACCTCTCAGAAGAAAAGTCTAATATGATTGCATCAGCTCTTGCCCAGATTCCACAGAAGGTCAGATAATATGTTTTTTTCAGGGACAACTGTTTTAAAATCCACGAAGTTCATAATAAAAGTATACTTGTAAAATGTAGGAAAGGGTATCGATATTGTTAGTTTCAAGTGAGCTCTAATGAAAGTGTGTAAATGATAAAAGGGGATGTTTGATTGCTATCTTGCTTTGAACCTGGCCTTATTAAGGAAATTCTATTGCATTAATGTCTTTAAATAATAAATGAAAATTAACCATTTGCTACTGTTAAACCATCAGTCAGCTTTGTGCATTAGGTTTTAAGGCACCCATGTAACGTAACACTCTTTGCTATTCTTATGTTTCTTTAAATCTGAAGCATATAAACAAGTTGCAAATAACATGACAGAGAATAAAGGAAAGGATATTCAAAATAATAGGTTTGATTCTCAGAATGTCTTGGGACTATATTTTATAGTAATTACTGATTTTGAGCATTGTCATAATTGAACCTGGAAATAAGAGCTTAGATTCTAAAAATAATCCTAAATAATGATTCTTCTAATAATGCTAAATAATGAATCCTAAAAATAATCCTAAATGAAATCCTAAATAGTGATTCTTCAACATTTAGAACTTTAACAATGCAGTAAAAGATTTAGTAGTATACTTTACAATGTTCCAGCAAACTATAACTTTTTACTGATACCATTCTAGGTTTTAACTGAGTGACATCTTTTTTTTTTCAGTTCAGTTCAGTCACTCAGTCACGTTCAACTCTTTGTGGCTCCATGGACTGCAGCAAGTGAAGCCTCCCTGTCCATCACCAACTCCAATGGGTCAGGAAGATCCCCTGGAGGAGGATATGGCAATCCACTCCAGTAATCTTACCTAGGGAATCCCCTTGGACAGAGGAGCCTGGCAGGCTGCAGTCCATGGGGTCACAAAGAGTCGGACATGACTGTGTGACTGGATGCCATGCCATATAGTTGATGGTTACACCTTGTGGATGCTTTTAATGCCGCCAAACTCTAGACTTAGAATAGTTTAAAATGATAAATATGATTATGGATATTTTACTGTATGAGTCTACATTAATGGTAAGTATATAAACAATAGTTCAAAAAAATTAAACATCCGTCCCCTTGCTTCTGAAATCTTTCTTTCAAAAAACCCCTTTACCAGAGTGGCCTAGTAACACCAGTATGTAGTTCTTTCAGTTTCAGATTATCATTCTTCATGTGTATCTTCATCATTTCTCTTCATTGGGTTAAGTTAGAATTAACCCGAAGATGAAAGGTTATTGACTAGGATCATTGCAAGTCTTTGCAAACATGGCTGTTGGTTTAAAAACATTCATTACCTAATCACATATGGACTCAGTTTGCTTGTGCATTACCTGGAGACATCAAATTTGATTGAAGTGAAGTCACTCAGTCATGCCTGACTCTTCTCAACCCCATGGACTATAGCCTGCCAGATTCCTCCATCCATGGAGTATTCCAGGCAAGGATACTAGAGTGGATTGCCATTTCTTTCTTCAGGGGATCTTCCTGATCCAAGGATCAAACCCTGGTCTTCAGTATTGTGGGCAAATTCTTTACCATCTGAGTCATCAGAGTAGGTTAACTTCTTCTGACAGGATGTGATTCTAAAATCTTCTAATAAAGACATTTATCTTAATAGGTTCTGTGGAGATACACAGGAAAGAAACCAGAAACACTAGGAGCCAATACCCGGCTATATAAATGGATTCCACAGAATGATCTTCTTGGTAAGACCAAAGAGAAGAAAAATAAACAGAGTTGAATGAGGTATAATCTGAATGATTATTCAATAACAACAAATTTGTATTTAAAATAAGGAAAAATTTTTAATAAATCTTTACATTGCTTCAGGAGTTTTGCAAGAAAGCTCATGACACTTGTTAAAGACTGTAAAGCACATTTATTCAAGACCATCACCATAAGTATAGTTATTAGTGCAATGGACTTTTAAAATAAAACAGAGAGACTGGAAACAATTTGTATGCAGAAAGAAAAATGGGGAATTTATCACAAAAGAACATAGTGGAAGGTCATTGGATGGAAAATTACAGAGTTCAACTGACCTAGTAGAATGCTTGCTAAAATTGGGTAATGCAGAGATAGTGGAGCCACAAAATCAAATTGTGGTTGAGAAGAGTTCAGAGGAACCTGACTACATCTTGGTTAAGGATCTTTGTCAAACTCTAACATAAATATCAAATTTATGGCTCTCTCATTTGTGGTATAATCTCTCCCTCCTCAGAATCAAGGTCAGAGAAAGTATGTTTAGATCAGGGTTTCATTAACTTTTGTATAGAATATTGCAACACACTCCGGATTCTCTTCACCAATTTTCTCACATCTCTCTTCTCTATGGAAAAAATAAAATCTGGCAACCATTTCATCTATATTTCATGTAAAATAAATGGCTGCATATTAGTATAAATTCAAGTGCAAATCCTATTTTCTTAAATACAGTACACCATGAACTAATGTAGCCTATCTTTCTAGCTTGTTATGCCAACATTCTCATATTGAAACACTGCACATCTCCCGTCCCCTTTCACATCTACAAAAATATTAATTTCTTCAGTCCCTCCCTTCTTTATTATTGATATATTTTTCCTGCAATAACTTGTCAAATCACAAGTACTCTCCACCATATATTCTGCAGGAAACTTCTTGTCTGTAGAATGACTTAATTGCTGGAATCACTAATTATACTTCAGTTCAGTTCAGTTCAGTCGCTCAGTCATGTCCGACTCTTTGCGATCCCGTGAACTGCAGCATGGCCTCCCTGTCCATCACCATCTCCCAGAGTTCACTCAGACTCATGTCAATCAAGTCGGTGATGTCATCCAACCATCTCATCCTCTGTCGTCCCCTTCTCCTCCTGCCCCCAATCCCTCCCAGCATCAGAGTCTTTTCCAATGAGTCAACTCTTCACATGAGGTGGCCAAAGTACTGGAGTTTCAGCTTTAGCATCATTCCTTCCAAAGAAATCCCAGGACTGATCTCCTTTAGAACAGACTGGTTGGATCTCCTTGAAGGCCAAGGGACTCTCAAGAGTCTTTTCCAACACCACAGTTCAAAAACATCAATTCTGCAGTGCTCAGCTTTCCTCACAGTCCAACTCTAACATCCATACATGACCACTGGAAAAACCATAGCCTTGACTAGATGGACCTTTGTTGGCAAAATAATGTCTCTGCTTTTGAATATGCTATCTAGGTTGGTCATAACTGTCTTTCCAAAGAGTAAGCATCTTTTAATTTCATGGCTGTAATCACCATCTGCAGTGATTTTGGAGCCCCCCAAAATAAAGTCTGACACCATTTCCCCTGTTTCACATCTATTTCCCATGATGTGATGGGACCTTAGCCTGCAGTAATTAATTGCTGCTTTCTTCAGAGCCTATAAGAATGTATATGTGTTCTCATGGCACAGAATTATATAGAAGATGTTACGTAACAGAATTTGACTTATGTAGGTGTCATGATTTTCTGTTTCTGACACTCTTATAACGTATAATAATATATGTTTGTATATATATTTTTTAATTTTTAGGTCATCCCAAAACCAGAGCTTTTGTCAGTCACTGTGGAACCAATGGGATCTATGAAGCTATTTACCACGGGGTCCCTATGGTTGGAATTCCTTTGTTTGGTGACCAGCATGATAATGTTGTTCGTATGAAAGCCAAAGGAGCAGCTGTTGCAGTAGACTTGCAAAGAATGACAAGTGCAGATCTACTTAATGCATTGAAAGCAGTTATTAACAACCCTTCGTGAGTAGAGAATATATTCTTTTCTAACAATCATTTTGTTTTTGAAGGAATAATCTGTTTTATATAATTTTAAATTGACAAATTTTGCATAATTTAGAGTATGCCTAATATCAAATAAGATTATTTTATACTTCCTAAACTTTGTGAAGGTATTTTGTCACCTACCACTGCTTGGTGATAAATTATAATCTCAAAGAATTACTACATTTATTTAAAGAAAATGATCTATTGTTAAAAATATATGAATTTTTAAATTAATAATGGTACTTATTAATTTCTAAAAATTCCAGATATTACCACTATAAGAATTTAGGGAATACAATGAAAAACCACTCAGCTTTCCTCATGTTAGTTCAGTTCAGTTCAGTCATTTAGTCATGTCTGACTCTTTGCAACCCCATGGACTGCAGCACACTAGGCTTCTCTGTCCAACATCAACTCTCAGAGCTTGCTCAGACTCATGTCCATTGAGTCAGTGATGCCATCCTTTGTTGTCCCCTTCTCCTCAACCTTCAGTTTTTCCCAACATCAGGGTCTTTTCCAATGAGTCAGTTTTTCACATCAGGTGACCAAAGTATTGGAGTTTCAGCTTCAGCATCAGTCCTTCCAATGAACATTCAGGACTGATTTCCTATAGGATGGATTAGTTGGATTTCCTTGCACTCCAAGGGATTCTCAAGAGTTTTCTTAAACACCACAGTTGAAAAGCATCAATTCTTTGGCGCTCAGCTTTCTTTATAATCCAACTCTCACATCCATACATGACCACTGGAAAAACCATAGCCTTGACTAGATGGTCTTTTGTTGACAAGTGATGTCTCTGCTTTTTAATTGCTGTCTAGGTTGGTCATAGCTTTTCTTCCAAAGAACAAGTGTCTTTTAACTTCATGGCTGCAGTCACGATCTGCATAGTTATAACCATTACCAGTTTAAAAACTTATTTCTGCTAATTTATAAATAGGAGGAAGATCCCAGCCTCCTCATTCCCTGACAGAGAATAAAAACTGGACACTATCCATGAGCAAAATCATCTCTGGGGTGTCCTAAAGGGTATGTAAGAAGTTTTAGCAACACAGTAGAACAAAAAATCTGAGATAAATCACACAAGAACAGAATGATGGTAGCATCATCCCCAAGCCAGCATTACTCATCACCAAGTGAGAACTT
This sequence comes from Oreotragus oreotragus, assembly GCA_006410675.1. NCBI lineage: Eukaryota > Metazoa > Chordata > Mammalia > Artiodactyla > Bovidae > Oreotragus > Oreotragus oreotragus. The sequence continues at coordinate 67,917 of SJYX01015200.1, read as the reverse complement.
TCAGCTAGAAAGAGTTCCTTGGCAGAAAAAGAAGGATGGATTGAATGACCAATTTCTAAGTCCTTTTGGGGCATAGAAATTGAAAAACAAATTCTAAATTTGTGTAAAGTCACAAGAGATCTCAAACAGCCAAAGCAGTCCCAACAAATAATGACACTGGAGACATCCCACTTGTTAAAGCTGTGCTACAAAGTTATAGCAAGTTTAAACAGATGATACTGTCATAAAAATAGACATACAGACCAACGGACAGGATTGAGAGCCCTGATACAAACCCTTATATGTAAAGTTGAATAATATTTGACAAAAAGTAAAGAATCGTCAATAGGAAAAGTGTTATCTCTTCAATAAGTAGTACTAGGGAAACTAAATAATCATATGCACGAGAATAAAACTTGGACCCTTATATTACATTACTTTCCTCATAGCTCAGTTGGTAAAGATCTGTTTTCAATGCAGGAGACCAAGGTTCAATTCTGGGGTCAGGAAGAGCTCCTGGAGAAGGAATTAGCAACCCACTCCAGTATTCTTTTCTAGAGAATTCCATCTACAGAGGAGCCTGGTTGGGTACTCTCCATGCTGTCACAAGAGACAGACATGACTTAGCAACTAAACCACCACATTGCATTACTTAGAAAACTTGACTGGAAATGGACTACAGACTTGAACATAAGACCTGAAGCCATAAATGTCTTATTATAAAACTGGAGTAAAAGTTTCTTGACAAGGGTATTGGCAAGAAATTTTGGGATATGATACCAACAATACAAGGAACCAATGCAAAACAAAAGGTGGGGCTTTGTCAAGCTCAAAAGCTTCTACACAGAAAAATAAATGATTTACAAAATGAAGGTCAATGAACAAAATTGGAGAATATTTTGAAATTATACATTTGATATAGACTGATATACAAAAGATATAAGTAACACATATTACTCAATAGCAAGTTTTTTTAAATGAATGGAGTTACTGAATACACATTTGCCCAAAGAAGACATATAAATGGTCAGCAGGTACTTGAAAAGGGGATTGATGTTACTAAGTATCATGAAATGCAAATCAAAATCCCACCTCACACCTATTAGAATTGTTGTTGATGTTGTTCAGTCACTAAGTTGTGTCTGATGCTGTGACCCATTCACTACAGCATGACAAGCTCCTCCATTCCCCACTGTCTCCTAGAGTTTGCTCAAATACATGCCCATTGAGGTGAGATGCTATCTCACCATCTCATCCTCTACTGCCCCCTACTATTTTTCCCTTCAATCTGCTCCAGCATCAGGTTTTTGCAGTGAGTCAGTTCTTCACATGAGATGGCCAAAGTATTGGAGTTTCAGCTTCAGCATCCCTCCTTCTAGGAATAGTTGAAATTGGTTTCCTTCAGGATTGATTGATTTGATCTCCTTGTTCTCCAAGAGACTCTCAAGAGTCTTCTTCAGCACCACAATCAGAAAGCATCAAATCTTTGGTGTTCAGCCTTCTTTATGGTTCAGTGGTAAAGAAACCAGTTGCCAATGCAATTGTTGCAGGAGATGTAGGTTCGATTCCTGAGTCAGGAGATCTCATGGCATTTTTCAGTCACTCAGTTGCATCTGGCTCTGTGACCCCATGGACTGCAGCAGGCCAGACTATTCTGCCCATCACCATCTCCTGAGCTTGCTCAAATTAATGTCATCGAGACAGTGATGCCATCTAAGCATCTAATCCTCTTTGTCCTCTTCTCCTCCTGCCTTCAGTCTTTCCCATAATCAGGGTCTTTTCTAATGAGTCAGCATTTCACATCAAGTGGCCAAAATATTGGAGCTTCAGCTTCAGCATCAGTCCTTCCAATGAATATTCAGGATTGATTTCCTTTAGGATTGACCAGTTTGATCTCCTTGCAGACCAAGGGACTCCCAAAAGTCTTGTCCAACGCCAAAGTGCAAAAGCATCAATTCTTTAACTCTCAGCCTTCTTTATGGTCCAGCTCTCACATCCATACCCAACTGCTGGGAAAAGCCTTAGTTTGACTATATAGACATTTGTCAGCAAAGTAATTTCTATGCTTTTTAATACACGCTCTAGGTTTGTCATAGCTTTTCTTCTAAGATCAAGATTCTTTTAATTTCATGGCTGCACTCATCATCCACTGTGATTTTGGAGTCCAAGAAAATAAAGTCTGTCACTGTTTCCCCATCGATTTGCCATGAAGTGATGGGACTAGATGGCATGATCTTCATTATTTGAATGTTGAGCTTTAAGCCAGCTTTTTCTCTCTCCTCTTTCACCATCATCAATAGACTATTTCCTCTTTGCTTTCTAGCATTTTGGTGGTGTCATCTGCATATATAAGGTTATAGATATTTCTCCTGGCAATCTTGATTCCAGCTTGTGCTTCATCCAGCCCAGCATTTTGCATGATGTACTATGCATACAAGTTAAATAAACAGGTTTACAATATACGTCTTTGAAGTACTCTTCCCAGTTTGGAACCAGTCCATTTTTCCATGTCTGGTTCTTATTGTTGCTTTCCGACCTGCAATAGGTTTTGCAGGAGGCAGCTAGGTGGTCTGGTACTCCCATCTCTTGAAGAATTTTTCATAGTTTGATTTAATCCACATAGTCAAAGGCTTTAGTGTAGTCAATGAAGCAGAAGTAATTTTTTTCCTGGAATTCTCTTGTTTTCTAGCATCCAATGGATGTTGGCAATTTCATCTCTCATTCTTCTGTCTTTTCAAAATCCAGCTTGAACATCTGGAAATTCTCAGTTCATATACTGTTGAAGCCAAGCTTGGAGAACTTTTAGCATTACTTTGCTAGTGTGTGAGGTGAGTGCAATTATGCAGTAGTTTGCACATTCTTTGCCACTGCCCTTCTTTGGGACTGGAATGAAAATTGACCTTTTCCAGTCCTGTGGCCACTGCTGAATTTTCCAAATTTGCTGGCAAATTAAATGAAGCACTTTTACAGCATCATGTTTTAGGTTTTGAAGTAACTCAACTGGAATTCCACCCCCTCCACTAGCTTTGTTCATAGTGATGCTTCGTAAGGCCCACTTGACTTCACACTCCATGATATCTGGCTCTAGGAGAGTGATCAAACCATGGTGTAGGAAATGGGAACCTATTTCAGCATTCTTGCTTGGAAATCTTCCCCTGGTTTAGAAAATGGCAACCCACTCTACTATTCTTGTTTGGAAAATCCCATGTATGGAAGAGCCTGGACTACTTTAATCTGTGGAGTCTGAAAGAGCACGACACAACTGAGCATGCATGTATGAAATAACATTCAAACCTTATTACTACAGAACCATATCTTTGACTATATGGACCACTGTCAGCGAAGTGATATCCTTGCTTTTTCATGTGTTGTATAGGTTTGTCATAGTTTTCCTTGCAATGAACAAGTGTCTTTTAATTTCACGGCAGCAGTCACAATCTGTAGTGATTTTGGAGCCCAAGAAAATAAAACCTAGCACTGCTTCCAAGTTTTCCCCTCTATTTGCCTTGGAGTGTTGGGACAAAATACCATGGTTTTAGTTTTTTGAATGTTGAGTTTCAACCCAGCTTGGAATGTTTAGAATGAGCATCATTAAAGACATGGTCTAAGAGGTGAGGAGTAGCTCCTCTCCACCCTCCTTTGCTCATGCAGCCACTGCTCCTTGGACGTGGGGTTGCTCCTCTGGGCCACCTCCCCTGACCTCAGGTGTGCAGTAGCTCATCTCAACCTCCACTCCTGACCTCGGATGTGGGGTAAGCTCCTCTCAGCTGCTCCAGTAGCTCCTCTTGGACATACTTCTGAGAGGTCTGTCACAGCCAGCATGCTACTGCATGGAAAAGAAATGCAAAAAAGCGAAATGGCTGTCTGAGGAGGCCTTACAGATAGCTGTGAAAAAAAGAGGAGCAAAAAGTAAAGGAGGAAACGAAAGATATAAGCATCTGAATGCAGAGTTCCAAAGAAAAGCAAAGAGAGATAAGAAAGCCTTCCTCGGCAATCAATGCAAAGAAATAGAGGAAAACAGAATGAGAAAGACCAGAGATCTCTTCAAGAAAGTTAGAGACACCAAGGGAACATTTCATGCAAAGATGGGCTTGAAAAAGGACTGAAATGGGATGGACCTAACAGAAGGAGAAGATATTAAGAAGCGATGGCAAAAATACACAGAACTGTACGAAAAATAGCTTCATGACCCAGATAATCACAATAGTGTGATCACTCACCTAGAGTTAGACATACTGTAATGTGAAGTCAAGTGGGCCTTAGAAAGCAGCACTACGAACAAAGCTAGTGGTGGTGATGGAATTCCAGTTGAGCTATTTCAAATCCTGAAAGATGATGCTGAGAAAGTGCAGCACTCAATATGTCAGCAAATTTGGAAAACTCGGCAGTGGTCACAGGACTGGAAACGGTCAGTTTTCATTCCATTCCCAAAGAAAGGCAATGCCAAAGCATGCTCAAACTACCACACAATTGCACTCATCTCACACGCTAGTAAAGTAATGCTCAAAATTCTCCAAGCCAGGCTTCAGCAATATGTGAACCGTGAACTCCCTGATGTTCAAGCTGGTTTTAGAACAGGCAGAGGAACCAGAGATCAAATTGCCAACATCCGCTGGATCATGGAAAAAGCAAGAGAGTTCCAGAAAAACATCTATTTTTGCTTTATTGACTATGCCAAAGCCTTTGACTGTGTGGATCACAATCAACTGTGGAAAATTCTGAAAGAGATGGAAATACTAGACCACCTAACCTGCCTCTTGAGAAATCTGTATGCAGGTCAGGAAGCAACAGTTAGAACTGGACATGGAACAACAGACTGGTTCCAAATAGGAAAAGGAGTATGTCAAGGCTGTATATTGGCACCCTGTTTATTTAACTTATATGCAGAGTACATCATGAGAAACGCTGGACTGGAAGAAGCACAAGCTGGAATCAAGATTGCTGGGAGAAATATCAATAACCTCAAATATGTAGATGACACCACTCTTATGGCAGAAAGTGAAGAACTAAAAAGCCTCTTGATGAAAGTGAAAGAGAAGAGTGAAAAAGTTGGCTTAAAGCTCAACATTCAGAAAACTAATATTATGGCATCTGGTCTCATCACTTCATGTGAAACAGATGGGGAAACAGTGGAAAGAGTGGCTGATTTTATTTTTCTGGGCTCCAGAATCACTGAAGATGGTGATTGCAGCCACAAAATTAAAAGATGCTTACTCCTTGGAAGTAAAGTTATGACCAACCTAGATAGCATATTGAAAAATAGAGATATTACTTTGCCAAAAAAAAGGTCCATCTAGTCAAGGCTATGGTTTTTCCAGTGGTCATGTATGGCTGTGAAACTTGGACTGTAAAGAAAACTGAGCACCGAAGAATTGATGCTTTTGAACTGTGGTGTTGGAGAAGACTCTTGAGAGTCCCTTGGACTGCAAGGAAATCCAACCAGTCCATCCTAAAGGAGATCAGTCCTGGGTGTTCTTTGGAAGGACTAATGCTGAAGCTGAAACTCCAATACTTTGGCCACCTGATGCAAAGAGTTGACTCATTGGAAAAGACTCTCATGCTCAGAGGGATTGAGGGCAGGAAGAGAAGGGGATGACAGAGGATGAGATGGCTGGATGTCATCACCACTCGATGAACATGAGTTTGAGTGAACTCTGGGAGTTGGTGATAGGCAGGGAGGCCTGGCGTGCTATGATTCATGGGGTCGCAAAGAGTCGGACATGACTGACTGAGTGACTGAATTGAACTGAAGAGGTGAGGATTTAGAAAAAGAAAAATTCCACTGCACTCCAGGTGAGAATGTAAATTGGTGCAGCCACTATAGAAAATGGTATGGAAGCTTTTCAAAAGATCAACAGTAGAACTACTCCACTCTTCAGTGTTCTCTCTTCCTACTATATATCTAAAGAAATGAAAACAGAATATGGATGAGACATCTTCAGTTCAGTTCAGTTCAGTTGCTCCGTCGTGTGAGACTCTTTGCAACCTCGTGGAGTGCAGTATGGCAGGTCTCCCTGTCCATCGCCAACTCCTGTTTATTCAAACTCATGTCCATTGCGTCGGTGATGCCACGTAGCCATGTCATTCTTTGTTGTCCCCTTCTCCTCCTACCATCAATCTTGTCCAGCATCAAGGTCTTTTCCAGTGAGTCAGTTCTTCATATCAAGTGGCCAAAATAATGGAGTTTCAACATCAGCATCAGTCCTTCCAATGAATATTCAGGACTGATTTCCTTTAGGATGGACTGGTTGGATCTCCATGCAGGACAAGGGACTCTCAAGAGTCTTCTCCAACATCACAGTTCAAAAGCATCAGTTCTTCGGAGCTCAGTTTTCTTCACAGTCTAACTCTCACATCCGTACATGACCACTGGAAAAACCATAGCCTTGACTAGATGGACCTTAGTTGACAAAGTAATGTCTCTGCTTTTGGGTATGCTATCTAGGTTGGTCATAACTTTTCTTCCAAGGAGTAAGTGTCTTTTAATTTCATAGCTGCAGTCACCATCTGCAGTGATTTTGGAGTCCCAAAAAATAGTCTGTCACTGTTTTCACTGTTTCCCAATCTGTTTGCCATGAAGTGATGGGACTGGATGCCATGATCTTAATTTTCTGAATGTTGAGCTTGAAGCAAACTTTTTCACTCTCCACTTTCACTTTCATCAAGAGGCTCTTTAGCTCTTCTTCACTTTCTGCCAAAAAGGTGGTGTCATCTCCATATCTTAGGTTATTGATATTTCTCTCAGCAATCTTGATTCTAGGTTGTGCTTCATCCAGCCCAGCATTTCTCATGATGTCCTGAACATATATATATGTTAAATTAAATAAGGGTGACAATATACAGCCTTGACATATTCCTTTCTCTATTTGGAACCAGTCTGTTGTTTCATGTTCAGTTCTAACCATTGCTTCCTGACCTGCATACAGATTTCTAAACAGACAGGTCAGGTAATCTGGTTTTCCCATATCTTTAAGAATTTCCAGAGTTTGTTGTGGTCCACACAGTCAAAGGCTTTGGCATAGTCAATAAAAGAGAAGTAGATGGTTTTCTGAAACTCTCTTGCTTTTTTTCGATGATCCAATGGATGTTGGCAATTTGATAGCTTCACCCCAGTACTAACTGCTGTATTAGTCACAAAAATCAAGGTATGAATTAAACCTTAGTGTCCTTCAATGAATGAATAGATAAAGAAAGTGTAGTGTATGCATGTGAAGGAATATTATTTAGCAAAAAAGACAAAATAAATACTTCCATATTTGAAAACATGTTATTGTGCTAGGTGAAGTAAGTCAGTGAATAACAAATATTATTTAGCATCACTTATACATGCAGCTTAATAATTCAAACTCATAGAAGTACAGAGTAGACTGGTGTTTTCCAGGGTTTAAGAGTTGAGAGAGTGGAGAGACAAGCTTTGACTAATAGGGAACAGGCTTTGAGTAATAAAATAAATAAGTTCTGGGGAACATTGTACAACATGGTAGTCAGCTATGATCATAGACAAATAAATAAATTCTCAGTAATGAAGGATTGCAGTTATTATGTAACTTTGTTTCACATAAATAAAACATATATATTCTTTGGAAAAAATAAACTATATTAAAATTAAAATATTTGCCAGTGTTGGACAAATGTTTCTATATGTCAGATAAATTCTTACTATTAGTTTTGTGTAAATCTATAAACATGCATTGACATTAAAGATTAAAATTATTTTATAAACATTTAAAATTTTTAAATATTGGATGACTTTTCACTATGAAGTCACTTACCAGTGTCTCTCTTTTTTGTTTAACTTATTTTTAATTGGGAGATAACTGATTTAAAATGTTACATTGGTTTCTACAATGCAGCAACGTTTTGTTGTTAAGTTGCTCAGTTGTGTCCAACTCTGCAATTCCATGGACTGCAGCACACCAGGCATCCCCATCCTAAACTATTTCCAGGCCTTTGGTCTCATGTTCATTGAATCAGTGACACCCTCCAATCATCTCATCCACTGTCGCCCCCTTCTCCTGTCTTCAGTCTTTCTCAGAATCTGAATCTTTTCAGGTGAGCTGGCTCCTCCATTAGGTGGCCAAAGTACCGGAGCTTCAGCTTTAGCATGAATACTTCCAATGAATATTCAGGATTGATTTCCTTTAGGATTGACTGGTTTGATTTCCTTGTAGTTCAAGGGAATTTCAAGAGTCTTCTCCAATGCCACAGATGAAAAACATCATTTTTTCAGTGCTCAGCCTTTTTTATGGTCCACCTCTCACATCTGTATATGATTACTGGAAAAATTTTAGCTTTGACTAGTTGGACTTTTGTTGGGAAAGTGATGTCTCTGATTTTTAATATGGTACCTAATTCTGTCATAGATTTTCTTGCAAAGAGCAATCGTCTTTTAATTTCATGGCTGCTGTCATATCCACAATGATTTTGGAGCCCCCCAAAATAAAGTCTGTCACTGTTTCCATTGTTTCTGCAACTATTTGCCACAGTCCTTATAGTGAAAGCTATGGTTTTTCTAGTTTCATGTATGGATGGAAGAGTTGGACCATAAAGAGAGCTGAGCACTGAAGATTTGATGGTTTTGAACTGTGGAGTTGGAGAAGACTGGTAAAAGTCACTTGGACTGCAAAGAGATGAAACCAGTCAATCCTAAGGGAAACTGGTCCTGAATTTTCACTGGAAGGACTGATGCTGAAGCTGAAGCTCCAATACTTTGGCCATTTGTTCCTCAAAGTCACATCACTTTTATTTAGTGTCTTGGCATGCAGAAAGTATCTGTTGTGTCAGGATAAAATCAGCCTCCTATGTCCCTGGTCACACCTCTCATTTTATTGCTTACTTTGAACTATCTTTGTTATGTTCTTGTACAAGGAATATCCTCAGGTATAGGTCTTAGACCCGAATATGCCTTGGGAAACATCTTAGTTTGTGCACAAGCAGCGTTCTGAACTTGCGCTGACCTGCGTTCCCAGGTCCACATGATGTTTTTACTTAGCTTAGCAGGCCATGATGATCCCAACTAATAAACTGATGTACTTTTGTTTAGATTACATGGTATTGCTATATTTTGCTTTTATTCTTTTCCCATGGTGTGTTTCTTAGGGCTTAGCCAGAGTAACAGGCAGTTGATTATTAACCCCTACAAGAGGAGAATGGGAAGACAGAGGAAGAGATGATTGGATGACTTCACAGACATGATGGACATGAGTTTGAGCAAGTTATGGGAGATGATGATGGACAGGGAAGCCTGGCATGCTACAGATTCCATGGGGTCGCAGAGTCAGACACAACTGAGTGACTGAACTGAACTGATGAGACTGGATGCCATGATCTTTGCTTTGTGGAATGTTGAGTTTGAAGCCAGTTGTCTCACTCTCCTCCTTTATCTTCATCAAGAGGCTCTTTAGTTCCTCTTTGCTTTCTGCCATAAGACTGGCATAAGGTGTCATCTGCATACCTGAAGTTATTGATATTTCTCCTAGCATTCTCAATTCCACCTTGAGTTGCATCCAGCCTGGCATTTCTCATGATGTACTCTGCATGCAAGTTAAATAAGCAGGGTTACAATATACATGCTTGACATATTCCTTTCCCAGTTTAAAACCAGTCTGTTGCTCTATGTTTGGTTCTAACTGTTGCTTCATACAAGTTTTGCAGGAGGCAGGCATGGTGACCTGGTATTTCCATCTTGTAGCAAAACCAATACAATATTGTAAAGTAAAAAATAATAATAATAATAATAAATAAATGATAATGTTCCACAGTTTGTTGTGATCCACACAATAAAGTCTTTAATGTAGTCACTGAAGCAGAAATTGATGTTTTTCTGGAATTCCCTTGCTATTTCTATGATCCAGCAGATGTTGGCAGTTTGATTTCTGGTTCCTCTGCCTTTTGTAAATTCACTTTGAGATCTGAAAATTCTCATTTCACAAATTGTTGAAGCCAAGCTTGGAGAATTTTGAACATTACTTTGGTAGAATGTGAGATGAGTACAATTCTGCAGTAGTTTGAACATTCTTTGGCATTTTCTTTCTTTGGGATTGGAATGAAAACTGACCTTTTCTAGTCTTATGACCACTGGTGAGTTTTCCAAGTTTGCTGGTATATTAAGTGCAGAACTTTAATAGTATCATATTTTGTGCTGTGCTTAGTATTTCAAATTGTCTGACTCTTTGTGACCTCAATGACTATAGCATGCCAGCCTCCTTGGGATTAGAAATAGCTCAGCTGGAATTTCATCACCTCCACTATCTCTGTTCATAGTGGTGCTTCCTAAGACCCATTTGTCTTTGCACTCCAGGATTTCTGGCTTTAGGGGAGTGTTCACACCATCATGGCTATCAGGTTCATTAAGATCTTTTTTGTCTAATTTTTCTGTGTATTCTTGCCACCTCCTCTTAATACCGTTTGCTACTGTTCAGTTCAGTTCAGTCCCTCAGTCGTGTCCAACTCTTTGCAACCCCATGAATCGCAGCACGCCAGGCCTCCCTGTCCATCACCATCTCCCGGAGTTCACTCAGACTCACGTCCATCGAGTCCATGATGCCATCCAGCCATCTCATCCTCGGTCGTTGCCTTCTCCTCCTGCCCCCAATCCCTCCCAGCATCAGAGTCTTTTCCAGTGAGTCAACTCTTCGCATGAGGTGGCCAAAGTACTGGAGTTTCAGATTTAGCATCATTCCTTCCAAAGAAATCCCAGGGTTGATCTCCTTCAGAATGGACTGGTTGGATCTCCTTGCAGTCCAAGGGACTCTCAAGAGTCTTCTCCAACATCACAGTTCAAAAGCATCGATTCTTCGGCGCTCAGCTTTCTGCACAGTCCAACTTTCACATCCATACATAACCACAGGAAAAACCATAGCCTTGACTAGGCGGACCTTAGTCAGCAAAGCAATGTCTCTGCTTTTGAATATACTATCCAGGTTGGTCACAACTTTTCTTCCAAGGAGTAAGCGTCTTTTAATTTCATGGCTGCAGTCACCATCTGCAGTGATTTTTG
>SJYX01015200.1:0-36092 GCA_006410675.1 Oreotragus oreotragus | reverse complement strand
TTTTTTTTTTTTTTTGATGGGTTCCAGTATAAGATTCCTGAAAGTCCCTTGGACTGCAACGAGATCCAACCAGTCCATTCTAAAGGAGATCAACCCTGGGATTTCTTTGGAAGGAATGATGCTAAAGCTGAAACTCCAGTACTTTGGCCACCTCATGAGAAGAGTTGACTCATTGAAGAAGACTCTGATGCTGGGAAGGATTGGGGGCAGGAGGAGAAGGGGACGACCGAGGATGAGATGGCTGGATGGCATCATGGACTCGATGGACGTAAGTCTGAGTGAACTCCAGGAGTTGGCGATGAACAGGGAGGCCTGGCGTGCTGTGATTCATGGGGTCACAAAGAGTCGGACACGACTGAGCGACTGAACTGAACTGAACTGAACTGAGTATCCTTCTGTTAGTGGCTGTTCAACAGTAGGTTGTGATTTTGCTGCTCTTATAGGAGGAGATGGACGCATGTCCTTCTACTCCACCATCTTGAAGCAGAATAAAAAATCTTTATTTAAAAAAATGTTTCAGGTTGCAAGAAAAGTACAATGAATTATCACCAACCTTCCACCTAGAGTTGAAATTATTATTTCTTTGTGTAGAGCTGTAGATATGTATATAAGTATGGATAGCAGCACCAATGTGGGCATATATTTATCATATACTTATTCTTCTTCTGTTTGATGTGTTGAACGATTTAAGAGCTCCATTCTCCATGACTCTTCCTTTTTATACACTTCAGCATGTATTTTCAAGAACAAGGACATTTTTGTACACAATCATGAAACAATGATCAAATTTAAGAAACTTGGCATTGTTACAATACTATTATTTATACACAGTCCAAATTCAATTTTTGCCAGTTGTCCCAATATTGTATTTCTTTTTTCAAATGGTCCAAAATCCAGCTCATTTCACGTAGTTTTTATTCTCTCTCAGTCTGCATCAGTCCTTATTTTTCACTGCCTTTCATTAAATTGATATTTTGAAAGAGGACATGTCAGTTGTTTTGTAGAATGACTTTCAATTTAGGCTTGTTTGCTAGTTTCCCTGTGATTCTATCTGAGGTTATTGATATTTCTCCTAGCAATCTTGATTCCAGTTTGTGCTTCATCCAGTCCAACATTTCTCATGATGTATCAATAACCTCAGATATGCAGATGACACCACATTTATGGCAGAAAACAAAGAAGAACTAAAGAGCCTCTTGATGAAAGTGAAAGAGGAGAGTGAAAAAGTTGGCTTAAAACTCAAAATTCACAAAACTAAAATCATGGCATCTGGTCCCATCACTTCATGGCAAATACATGGNGGAGGAGAAGGGGATGACAGAGGATGAGATGGTTGGATGGCATCACTGACTCAATGGACATGAGTTTGGGTAAACTCCAGGAGTTGGTGTTGGACAGGGCAGCCTAGCATGCTGCAGTCCATGGCGCAAAGAGCTGGACACGAGTGACTGAACTGAACTGTGATTCTATTCAATATCATTTTCAAAGTTATGCATGACAGTGTTTCCCTTAATACTGTATCTTTACAGAAGAATATTAGTATTTCCAAAGGATAATTTACACATATATAAAACATAATATATGCATATTTATAAATAAGATAACATTGAGTTAAATATATGAAACATGCTATAATATACAATGTATGATATATATAATATAAAAAACATATATATGTGCATCAATCTCAGTAGTGCCTCATTTTTTTATGCAGTGAACACTCCCACACATTCTCAAATACTACTGGGGGTGGGCAGGCACTACTCTGAATGAAAAGCCAGGCAGATAGGTACAGACAGAATCTGATTCTATAATTATTTTTCACCATTTATAGCATAAAAATGAATCTCACAATATTTGCTCTGTAAAACTACTTTACATGAACTTTCCTTTGCATTCTATTTTCCAGTCAGTGAACATAAACATTTTCTTATTTTAACACATCTCACAACTCAGTCTATTTTCCTCATGACTCCCTGGTCTAAATGCTCCTACAGAATTAACATTTCAGTTTTGCTTATTTTGACAGGATATTTAATCCAGAATGCTTCCATATTAATCAGTGGTTGTATTTTAAGTCTGGGTTTTATCACCTGCTATAGAAGTAAAGCACTGGATAGGACGTCATGACATTAACATCAAAATGGGGAAAGAAGTAAAGAAAAGCAAAGGTGTCAGAAGGGCGATTGGGTGGTTTTGATTTTGAGTTCTATTCAAACAACTACAACACTTGTGGAAAAATAATCTGACAAACTTCACAGAAGTTTGCAGGAGCTCAGAAATTGGTCCAAACCCTTTTTGGCCTGCTGCCACTAGTAAGGAAGTTTTGGGGGGTTTTTTTGCTTTCTATCTAACAGATTTCTTACATCCTACTTGCATCTCTCCTGTCACCCCCAGTCATGCCAAAACAAGGCTGCTGTGTCTTGTGTTCCTCCAAAGTCCCACACAGCCAAAGAAAATCATTTACAACCTAGGTGCAAAATGCTTTCCTGAAAGCAAAGTCTATCATATATTCAGGCTTCTATATTAGAAAATCTTGGTGCATTCCATGAAATATATATATACATACTAGTAGACTTTTGAAATTGTAGCCTGCTGGATTTTCACAAAGTTTGGGCATGTTTGGGCATATTTAGATCTAAGGAATAGGTTTTTATTTACCAGACATATTAATGTATGTATTCAACAAATATTTATTAAGCATTGCTATATGCTAGGTTGTGTATGTCACACATGTCTGTAGTCATGGATACAGACTGTTCCGTACCTGCTCTCAAGAGGTTTATGTTTTACTACAAGAAAGATTTAATTTCCTAGGAGATTATATTAGTCATGCTGATTGTAGTAACAATAACCTTCAGAAAAGCCAACCAGTTACCAGAGTAATTAACCATAAATAGCAATTTAAAGATAAAATGAATTAATATGAAAGTGAGTTTTATGTCTTGAGTAAAAAACATTAAAAAGTACTTTAGCAAGACTAAAAGTATAACGCCAAAAGTAAGTTAAAACTTCACTTTCAACATAGCCTGCCAAAAATTAGCAAGGATTTTAATGATGAAAATAAAAAGGATAGATAATATGTATTGTTTAATATATGATGTTTCCTTTCTTTTTTTCATTGGGACATAGTTCAGATGAACCTATTTGCAGGGAAGGAATAAAGACATAGAAAAGGGACACGTAGGCATGGGGGAGAGGGGATGGGGTGAATTGGGAGATTGGGGTTGACGTATGTGATAGGTTACCTTACAAGTGTTTCGATTCTTACAGAACTGTGGCAGATACAATTAATATCCATGTATTAAAATGGAGATGAAGATTAGGGAACTTAGTCAGACTTGCCTAAATTCCAGAGCCAGCAAAGAATTGAGCCTGAATTCAACCACAGTGAGTCTCTAGAACTCACCTTACTTTTTTTTTGTACCCTTAAGTCCACCACATTTGCAGATATGACATAGCCATTTGGTGTTCAGTTTCCCCTATATGGCTCAGTGGTAAAGAATATGCATGCCAATGCAGGGGATGTGGGTTTGATCCCAGGGTGGGGAAGATCCCCTGGAGAAGGAAATGGCAACCACTCCAATATTCCTGTCTGGGAAATCCCATAGACAGAGCAACCTGGTGGGCTACAGTCCATGGGGTTGCAAGAGAGTTGGACATGACTAAACAACAATGACTAAATAGGAAAACGCTAGTGGTAACAACAATAGTAGTAGTAGTAGTAAGGACAATAGTAATAGTAGTAGTACAATTGGCAAGTATTTTAAAATTGATGCTATATATTCATTAGTTTAGCCATTCATTCATTCATTTATTTGGATAATAGTACTTTATTGATAGTACTCATACTCATGAATATTACTCATGGGCAGGAGAACAAAAATCTATAACTCTGTTATTTGGCACAAATGTATACACCCTTGTAACTGACTCTTTAATCAGGATATAAAAGACTCTAAGTCCCCACAAGCTTTCTTTATCCCTCTTCCTGGTCATTCCCCACCCCACTCTCAGAATCAGGCCTACTCTTCTGTCCCTGGTAGATTAATGTTGCCTGCTTTTCCACTTAATATAAGCACAATTCTTCAGGTTGCCAACTTTCGTGACTGGTTTACTTGTCATTCAATGTTCATTTTTTAAGATTTATTTGTCTATGGTTTTTTATCTATCAGTCTGTTCTGATGCATCTACAATGAGAATGTACCACAGTCTGTCTTTCCATTCTTCTGTTAATGAATACTTGTTTGTCGGTGGACGTTTCTTTACTACCTAGCTATTATGACTAAGGATCTCATGAACATTTTTGTATGAGTTATTGCATGAACTCCCTTCTCTTTGGTATATATGTAGGACTGGAACTGCTGAGTCATAGGGTAGATTTAGTTACTATATTAGTTTTTCAAAGGGCTGTACTTTTTTTATACTCTGGCTGGCAGTATTTTAGAATTCCAGACAATCCACATTCTGAACTAAATTAGCAGTGACACCTCTTGTGATAACTCATGTTTGCTAAGGTATAGGTCAGAGTCTCACATGCTATGAAGCTGAAGTATGACTTCTCTGCCTCATTTAATTAATACTGAGTCCAGTTTTCTCTCAAACTGCCATGGGAGACAAATATTACTGAATCATTTTGCAGATGAAAAGAATATAAGTTGTAATGTTACTTTCAATGGGCAACGTCCATTTTTATCAATCAGTGCATATGTAGAATGGTTGTTGATTATAGTGAATGTGATTTAATTTGTGTAAAATAAATTATACATATATCTTAATATGTGGAACAAGGTTAAGAACATTATATGTTAAATCTTTTCTTCTTTATATATATATATACATATTTTTTTTCCTTTGCCTTTCTTTATTCTGTCTCTCCCACTGAGTATGTGCTCACATCCCCTATCTACACATCTCTTACCTAGGTGATTACCACCTTTGTTATGTCTAGAATGAAGAGTTACAGAACTGCCCATTTCTTTGACAGTACAATCTTATGAGTTCCAACAGTTCTAAACTTTTGGAACTAATTTTGTTATTCACTATGCCTTGACTAATATTCAATCATTTTCATTTGTGCATTCCTGATAACTCAGATATCCTCAAATATAAGTTGGACCCTATTTCATACATTTATACCATCTCATGTGCAGCAAAGTTCTTGCTCTTGTAGTGATACATCTTGAACTCCAAAGCCCTAAGTGGGACACACAGTTCTTTGGCCAAATTTAGAGAGTAACAATCAACACAAGGCCACTTAATTCACAAATAACACTCCTCATTCCTTTAGTTTTCTTTTAAGAAAAATAAGTAGCAGTTTTCTTACTTTATTTTCTTCCTTCGTTCTTCTTTCCTCCTTTTCTTCTTTCTACATTCAAAGACCAAAGTATGGCTCTGCACTATCTACCTTCAAAGTTGACTCCTTGATATATCAAGGCAAATCATAATGAATCTTTCAGAAAATGATTTCTCTCTTTTTCCATATATTGTCTTTAATCCCATATTATCATCTTCGATCAAATAGGCAACAAAAATACAACAAAATGGATTGAGATTTCATTGCATGAGCAGGTGGTCAACTGTAAGTTTTCATATTATTCAATTGTCATTTTAACAGGAATATTTTGACTTATTTTCACTTTGAGATGTGCGTAACTCAGACCGAAATAGTGATTGCAGTGAATTCTACATTCTGATTAGATGTTTTATTGGCTGGTGATTTGGGGGTTAAAAAAAGATAGAGAATTTAACAATTTCCACCATACCTAAGCCTCTTCCTCCTTTTTCCTTCCTAATTTTCTCTTGGATAAACTTACTTGGGAAGTTTTCCTTTAAGCAAATTCTAAATTGGAAGTTTCTTAAAATATCTGTGGAAATACAGTATATTGACAATCTAGAATCTCTCAACTTTCAAACTTTTAACCTACTATGATAATACATCAATGCATTCCTGTATGTATGTGTGCACCTGTATGATGAAGAAGCTATACCAGAGATGAACTATTAAATTTTTATAATTATTTTCTAATACAAATATTAAATACAGAAAAATGATGAACTCTTTAAAATGACAGTAATATATCTGAAACCACATTAATAATTATTATAATAATCAATATTTTCCAAGATAATATTCCATTAGAATAATGATAAAAATAACATTTTTCAAACTTTTGTTACCTGATCCTTGATAAAAGTTTTTTAAAAGCACACAGATTGAGTGATTTCCAGTATATAGGTTAAAAAAAAATTAAAAGCACTAACCATAGTGAAGGAGTAAGTATAAGATCTAAGGGAAGTTTACAAGACACTGTAGGATTAAAGAACAGCATCCCAAGAAAGGAAGAACATGAAGGAGTGTACACCTTAGAGGAGAAGGTATGGTTCAGTCACCAGATAACAGAGTTCAATAGTTCAGCTAACCCTGAACAGGTCAGGAGATTCTGGCTGGAAGGCAGGTGCAAGAGCAGGTGATGAGGAACTAGCCATGTGGGCCTGCAGTAAGAGTCCGGGAGCGCACGGACATGAAGAAGGAGCAGCAATTCTGGGTGGACTCTGCAGCCCTCTGACTGCACACAGAGGCTGTGTGTGGGCTCACAGGAGAGGCAGCTTAGGATGTGACCCTTGCAGGGTTGGACACGACTGAAGTGACTTAGCAGCAGCAGCAGCAGCTTGCATCACAAGGCTGCAAGCAGACAGTGTGGGAGCTATGATTTCTCTGTTGAGAGGACTGCAGAAAAGTGATCACCAGGCAGAGGTGCCAGGCCCCAGAGGGATCATGGCTGGGACAGGCTCCACTGGATGGCCTCACAAGCCCATTACCACCACCTCCTCTCCAGAAAATGAAATTACTTGCTCATCCTGCAGTGTCTCTCCAGCACACTCTGCCGAGAAATTTAACCTCATGCTCATATTAAAGGGGAAATGCTTGAACAAATCCTGCTGTTCACCACAGAACACACGTTAAGGGATATATTCAGGGATGAGAGACAAATAATTGAAAACAGTTCCCACCCTGGGCTACTTAGCTTCCATGTGTTCTCTTCTACACACTTGACTTCTCCAGAAACAGACACAACTTTCCGTTTTACAAGTTCTTATTCTTCCCCCAAATGGGAAGATACACAGTCCCAACAGTCACTATGTCCATCATAAGCTGTATTAACTACTCTTCATATTCAATCACATATTTGTCTCAAAATATTCTGCAACCTCAATTTAAATCAATTTATATTTCTTTATTACTTCTAATAATTCCAACTATTTATTATTTCCAATAAATTATATTAACTTCCTATAACATATATAACTGTTTTCATATACAACAAGCAGAAAGAAGAGAATGAATCATATATACAAATAAATGCATGCATCTAAAAAGCATGAAAAACTTTTGCAAAACTACTGCTGCTGCTGCTGCTAAGTCACTTCAGTCGTGTCCGACTCTGTGTGACCCCACAGACGGCAGCTATGTTCATTTTTTAAGATTTATTTGTCTATGGTTTTTTATCTATCAGTCTGTTCTGATGCATCTACAATGAGAATGTACCACAGTCTGTCTTTCCATTCTTCTGTTAATGAATACTTGTTTGTCGGTGGACGTTTCTTTACTACCTAGCTATTATGACTAAGGATCTCATGAACATTTTTGTATGAGTTATTGCATGAACTCCCTTCTCTTTGGTATATATGTAGGACTGGAACTGCTGAGTCATAGGGTAGATTTAGTTACTATATTAGTTTTTCAAAGGGCTGTACTTTTTTTATACTCTGGCTGGCAGTATTTTAGAATTCCAGACAATCCACATTCTGAACTAAATTAGCAGTGACACCTCTTGTGATAACTCATGTTTGCTAAGGTATAGGTCAGAGTCTCACATGCTATGAAGCTGAAGTATGACTTCTCTGCCTCATTTAATTAATACTGAGTCCAGTTTTCTCTCAAACTGCCATGGGAGACAAATATTACTGAATCATTTTGCAGATGAAAAGAATATAAGTTGTAATGTTACTTTCAATGGGCAACGTCCATTTTTATCAATCAGTGCATATGTAGAATGGTTGTTGATTATAGTGAATGTGATTTAATTTGTGTAAAATAAATTATACATATATCTTAATATGTGGAACAAGGTTAAGAACATTATATGTTAAATCTTTTCTTCTTTATATATATATATACATATTTTTTTTCCTTTGCCTTTCTTTATTCTGTCTCTCCCACTGAGTATGTGCTCACATCCCCTATCTACACATCTCTTACCTAGGTGATTACCACCTTTGTTATGTCTAGAATGAAGAGTTACAGAACTGCCCATTTCTTTGACAGTACAATCTTATGAGTTCCAACAGTTCTAAACTTTTGGAACTAATTTTGTTATTCACTATGCCTTGACTAATATTCAATCATTTTCATTTGTGCATTCCTGATAACTCAGATATCCTCAAATATAAGTTGGACCCTATTTCATACATTTATACCATCTCATGTGCAGCAAAGTTCTTGCTCTTGTAGTGATACATCTTGAACTCCAAAGCCCTAAGTGGGACACACAGTTCTTTGGCCAAATTTAGAGAGTAACAATCAACACAAGGCCACTTAATTCACAAATAACACTCCTCATTCCTTTAGTTTTCTTTTAAGAAAAATAAGTAGCAGTTTTCTTACTTTATTTTCTTCCTTCGTTCTTCTTTCCTCCTTTTCTTCTTTCTACATTCAAAGACCAAAGTATGGCTCTGCACTATCTACCTTCAAAGTTGACTCCTTGATATATCAAGGCAAATCATAATGAATCTTTCAGAAAATGATTTCTCTCTTTTTCCATATATTGTCTTTAATCCCATATTATCATCTTCGATCAAATAGGCAACAAAAATACAACAAAATAGATTGAGATTTCATTGCATGAGCAGGTGGTCAACTGTAAGTTTTCATATTATTCAATTGTCATTTTAACAGGAATATTTTGACTTATTTTCACTTTGAGATGTGCGTAACTCAGACCGAAATAGTGATTGCAGTGAATTCTACATTCTGATTAGATGTTTTATTGGCTGGTGATTTGGGGGTTAAAAAAAGATAGAGAATTTAACAATTTCCACCATACCTAAGCCTCTTCCTCCTTTTTCCTTCCTAATTTTCTCTTGGATAAACTTACTTGGGAAGTTTTCCTTTAAGCAAATTCTAAATTGGAAGTTTCTTAAAATATCTGTGGAAATACAGTATATTGACAATCTAGAATCTCTCAACTTTCAAACTTTTAACCTACTATGATAATACATCAATGCATTCCTGTATGTATGTGTGCACCTGTATGATGAAGAAGCTATACCAGAGATGAACTATTAAATTTTTATAATTATTTTCTAATACAAATATTAAATACAGAAAAATGATGAACTCTTTAAAATGACAGTAATATATCTGAAACCACATTAATAATTATTATAATAATCAATATTTTCCAAGATAATATTCCATTAGAATAATGATAAAAATAACATTTTTCAAACTTTTGTTACCTGATCCTTGATAAAAGTTTTTTAAAAGCACACAGATTGAGTGATTTCCAGTATATAGGTTAAAAAAAAATTAAAAGCACTAACCATAGTGAAGGAGTAAGTATAAGATCTAAGGGAAGTTTACAAGACACTGTAGGATTAAAGAACAGCATCCCAAGAAAGGAAGAACATGAAGGAGTGTACACCTTAGAGGAGAAGGTATGGTTCAGTCACCAGATAACAGAGTTCAATAGTTCAGCTAACCCTGAACAGGTCAGGAGATTCTGGCTGGAAGGCAGGTGCAAGAGCAGGTGATGAGGAACTAGCCATGTGGGCCTGCAGTAAGAGTCCGGGAGCGCACGGACATGAAGAAGGAGCAGCAATTCTGGGTGGACTCTGCAGCCCTCTGACTGCACACAGAGGCTGTGTGTGGGCTCACAGGAGAGGCAGCTTAGGATGTGACCCTTGCAGGGTTGGACACGACTGAAGTGACTTAGCAGCAGCAGCAGCAGCTTGCATCACAAGTGCTGCAAGCAGACAGTGTGGGAGCTATGATTTCTCTGTTGAGAGGACTGCAGAAAAGTGATCACCAGGCAGAGGTGCCAGGCCCCAGAGGGATCATGGCTGGGACAGGCTCCACTGGATGGCCTCACAAGCCCATTACCACCACCTCCTCTCCAGAAAATGAAATTACTTGCTCATCCTGCAGTGTCTCTCCAGCACACTCTGCCGAGAAATTTAACCTCATGCTCATATTAAAGGGGAAATGCTTGAACAAATCCTGCTGTTCACCACAGAACACACGTTAAGGGATATATTCAGGGATGAGAGACAAATAATTGAAAACAGTTCCCACCCTGGGCTACTTAGCTTCCATGTGTTCTCTTCTACACACTTGACTTCTCCAGAAACAGACACAACTTTCCGTTTTACAAGTTCTTATTCTTCCCCCAAATGGGAAGATACACAGTCCCAATAGTCACTATGTCCATCATAAGCTGTATTAACTACTCTTCATATTCAATCACATATTTGTCTCAAAATATTCTGCAACCTCAGTTTAAATCAATTTATATTTCTTTATTACTTCTAATAATTCCAACTATTTATTATTTCCAATAAATTATATTAACTTCCTATAACATATATAACTGTTTTCATATACAACAAGCAGAAAGAAGAGAATGAATCATATATACAAATAAATGCATGCATCTAAAAAGCATGAAAAACTTTTGCAAAACTACTGCTGCTGCTGCTGCTAAGTCACTTCAGTCGTGTCCGACTCTGTGTGACCCCACAGACGGCAGCCCACCAGGCTCCCCCATCCCTGGGATTCTCCAGGCAAGAATACTGGAGTGGGTTGCCATTTCCTTCTCCAATGCATGAAAGAGAAAAGTGAAAGTGAAGTCACTCAGTCTGTCCGACTGTTAGCGACCCCATGGACTGCAGCCCACCAGGCTACTCCGTCCATTGGACTTCCAGGCAAGAGTACTGGGGTGGGCTGCCATTGCCTTCCCCGTTGCAAAACTACTACAGCCCTCATTTCTATAAATGGTCACAAGGTTATAGTTGATATCTATGGCATCTTTCACCTATCGTTCCCATATTTCCCTTGACTTCAGCCAGAATCTCAACTGTTCTGGGTTCTCTACTTAATAGAGTAACTGAGATCTTCATTTCTGAAGAGCCTGAGTCCTCAGTCATCTTACCAACTATAAGTTGGTATAGTTTCCCACAATATTTACATCTAGATGTGGAAATGCTAAGTGAGTCCCTGGAGATCCTGTGAATTTCAGACATAGTTTTCTTTATTGTACAGCAATAACCAGATTTACCCCTTACCATTAGAAAACAAAATCAACTCCTAAGTTTCCTCATTTTTAGCTCACCTCCCTTTTTTCTTTCTTTAATTTGTAGCATAGGGAACCAAAAATGAAATTTTCATCTTCCAATTTGGTGGGGCCTTCAAATGCCCTGGTGGAAGCAATACACTCCTGTGTGCTAAAATCTCCAAACTAGCAAAGCCCAACGTTGCCAGAAAGAGAAGCAACGAATGTGCAAGCACTTATTAGGTATAATAATGAGAGTAACCAGTTTTGCTTCCATTCCTTGATTCTGATTATGGGGAAGGAAAAAAAAAAAAAAAAAACATGCTGTGCAACAACCTCTGATTAAAAGCATAAACTCCACTCTGTAAAATGGAACTTTACCCTTTCACAGTGTTATTTCCCAATTGGCACCATAACTGAGTCTTTAATAAGCCATTTCATCTTTCAATTAGGCCAGCTCTTTTGGATAATGAGGTACATGATAAGGCCACTTGATTCCCAGGCATGAGCCTGCTGCACCACATTTGCTGTGAAATATATTTCTTGATCTGATGAAATGTTTTGTGGAATATCATGATGGTAGATTAGGAACCCTGTACATCCACAGGTGATATTAGAAGAAATATTACCAGTTAGGTAAGATAAATTCATGTCCAGGATATTTGCGTATTCCAATAAGTACAAATATTGTTTCCATAATGGAAGGACAGTGTAATTGACCTGCCGCTAGGTGGCAGGGTGGTACTCAGAAATGGTGCCATGTTGGGAATTTGGTGTTGATCTCCCAATGTTAGCAGATTAGACTATAGATTAGGTTAGCCTTAAAGGACTTTCCTGATGGCTCAGCAGGTAAAGCATCTGCCTGGCAATGCAGGAGACTCAGGAGATGCGGGTTTAATTCCTGGATGAAGATCCCCTGGAGAAGAAAATGGCAACCGGCCCCAGTATTCTTGCCTGGAGAATCCCATGGACAGAGGAGACTGTGTATAGCCCATAGGGTTGCAAAGAGTCAAACACAACTAAGCACGCAAGCACGGCATGGCAGGGCAGACAAACAGAAAACCTTCGTCGTGCTCTGAAAAAAGAAGGTTAACCTTAGTAAGAGGACGTTCATGCTGGGTCTCTGCATAGCCTTCATTCCTACCATCATGGACAATTTGTTCATGGGTCCATTGAGCAAGAATTGGGTTGGCTGGGAAAAGAGGCTGACTGATATCCAAGAAGGCATTATTTTGTCTACTTGTTAGTGAATCTCTTCTGCAATGGATGCCTTTTGGTTAGCATTCACATAGAACAAAACAATCACATTCTCTGTGCATTCTGAGAGGCCCATATACATGTTTCCCCAAAGCATATTTGTTACCAATTTTCCAATTTTATTTCTTTAAGTCCCTGGTTCGGACGATAAAGCATCTGTGTGCAATGCAGGAGACCCGGGTTTGATCCCTGGGTTGGGAAGATCCCCTGGAGAAGGAAATGGCAGCCCACTCTAGTATTCTTGTCTGGAAAATCCCATGGACCACGGAGTCTGGTAGGCTACCGTCCATAGGGTCGCAAAGAGTCGGACACGACTGGGCGACTTCACTTCACTTGGAAGTGGGTTGCCATTTCCTAGTCCAGGGGGACTTCCCGACCTAGGGATCGAACCTTCCTGACATCGCCTCTGCAACTCCTGCATTGGCAGGCGGGTTTTTGTTTGTTTTTAAAACCACTACAGCCACCTGGGAAGAACTGAATTATCAACAATTGCCCTAAATCAGTTTTTCACTTGGCCAGCATTCACTTCAGGTGCAGTGAATAAAACAGACATTCCTCCTAGGAGGATTTTCCTTCACCGATGTCTTTCAAGATGAATCCGGAGAAGGGCTGTATTTTCATGTCAGTTAATTC
Source organism: Oreotragus oreotragus (assembly GCA_006410675.1). Taxonomy (NCBI): domain Eukaryota; kingdom Metazoa; phylum Chordata; class Mammalia; order Artiodactyla; family Bovidae; genus Oreotragus; species Oreotragus oreotragus. The sequence goes on along the minus strand of SJYX01015200.1, from coordinate 22,869 downwards.
AGTCTAATCCAGTGCTATAGTCGTTCTTTTTGATCTAACGCCTTTGGAAAGCATTTGCACACCTGTTCCCCGGGTTTCTGCCAGTACACGACAGCAACATTATTTTCCTGGGTTACCATGCCTAATTGTCACCCTGAAGCATGCTGAGATTTGGCTCTAGCTATGAGTAGCTTTTTTTCTTTATTCAACATTTTTTTCATTGCTATATATATATATATATTTTTTTTTTTTACAATTTTTCAGAGGTATGATAAAGTCGATTGTGGCCATCTTTGCTTAAATATTCATTGATGTCACTCTAACAGTGATCTAGCTTTACTCTATATGATGTTCAAATTATTCTCAGTCTTTCTCATTTTGCCCCTTTAAGTCAACACATGTGCACTTTTGATCAATAATAGTTTACCTCCTTAATTCTCAATCTTCCTGTGTGTATTATAGAGCCACTTCTCTTTCAGGGTTTGGGAGATTAGTTATATTGCATGACACAGCACAATATCTGGAATGAAGAATTTCAATAGCTCTCCATGTTATATGGTAACATTAGCTCTCCTTCATGATTTGTATAGTTTCTTTTCTTCCTGAGTCATTCAACACATATTTACTTATCACCTCCTAGATGCCAGTCAACTTGCTAACAATGGGAGATATATTAAGGAACAGGATACAACCCCTGCTTGAAAATGGTCTGTAGCCCAATGACAATTAAATAGGCAAGTACCATACTCAAAAGAGGGAGGCCACAGGTAGGCTTGGTACAGTTTTGAGGGAGATTAGAGAATCCTTTGCAGAGATAATGATATTTGAAGTTATTAATTTAGAAAAAGTGCACAGGCTAAATTTTCTAAACTGAACAGAAAGAACAGTAGATGTTACTCAATTTAAGGTAAAGAAAGAGGACAAACCTGGAATAGGAAATCTCATGAGCAAAGCCCCTGAAGTTGCCAAAGAGCATGAAACGTTTGGGAAAATTTAAGAGGCTGGTTTTATACTGAATGATTTGAGACTGAAGAGAGACGTAATAAATGTTTTAAGGAAGAAAACACAATCATACTGTAAATATTTATTAGACATTTAAAAAGACAAACCCTCAATTAATCCACAGAGAAAATACTACCTATTTCCATATATTATAAATTACCACATTCTATTTATAAAACCACTCAACAAAAACATTCTATGTTTAAGTTTACATGTAAGGAGAAAATTAAAAATGGAAATTAACTATCATATAGAAATAAAAGTTAGTGAGTACAATATATATAACATTTTAGTTATAGGCATGGTCAAATAACACTGGCATTCAGAATCTAACACAACGATCAGAAAAAATGCTAATAAAGGAATCTAGGAAAAGCAAAATTAGCTTTGAAATGATAGAAGATATAAATGTTAACAGTAAGTCAATAAAATATAAAGCATTTTGGACTTAATAACTATAATGGGAAATATTTTTAAGATTAGAATAGATTGGAATAGAATATACAATCTTCTGTTAATAAATCTAAAAATGGATTATTTTTAGCAAAATACAAACAAGCACATCTAAAAAAATGTTTGTATAAATACATAATGAATTTAAAGAGGAGCTTGCAAAAATCATAAATAAGAAACATTGATATAAAAAGATAAGCAATTGAATTATAAAAATGTGCTAAAATCTATGATCAGAAATTTCACAAAAGAGGAACTAGATAGGACTAATAAATCCATGAAAAAAATGATCCACCTCACTAGTAATCGAGAAACTCCACCTAAAGTAATACTACCATATTGTTTGCATTGGGGGTTAAAAAAATAAAAGAAAATAGTTCAGTGACATTCAGGATGGAAATCTATTACAGAGCGAAGTGTCAGACTCTCCCCCAGTCCCCTTTTTTTTCCTTTGGTCAGGCAGATTCCTCTAGTTAAGTTTTCCAGTTTTTCTTCAGTCTTGCACAAGTAGCTTCCCAGCCTTCCAGTTTCCTAAACATCCTCATATAGATCAAATTTACATACGGAGTCAAGCTCAGACTCTAATAATAAATACTAGTAAGAAAGTATCTATTTTTATTCTTTTTGGACTAAACACTTAAATAGATATTTCATGAAGCCTTTCAATATATATTTACATGAGTCTACTACATGTGAAGATCTTTCTCAGAGAACATATGTGATGAGCATCATATACATACATTAATTACTGAAAATGCCTAAAATGGTAGCCATCCTCATAGATAGTTTCCAGAAGCCCCAGTGCTTGGTGTTCATGCCCTTGTGTGTTTCTCTCCCTCATTCAATCAGGGTTGGCCATGTAACCAACAAAATATAGAGCAAGTGACAGCATCCTTTCTGAAGTGAGGTCATATAAAGCATTGTGCCTTCCTGGGTGGTCTCTCAGATTACTTGCTCTGGATAACCAGTCACCATGCTGTGAGGACACTCCAGCAGCCCTTCGCCTTTGCCATGAGGTGCTGGGGCTTCCCAATAATAGCCAGGCCTTACCAGACAAGTGAATGGCTGACCCTCCCACCAGTGAAGCCTTCAGTTGACTGTGGCCTGGCTATACCCTGAGTATAAACTTATGAGAGACTGAAGGAAAAAACCACTCAGCCAAGCCACTCTTGAGCTCTTGACCCAAGGAAATGCTAAGAGATATTTAATAACTATTGTTCTTTTAAACTAAAAAAACATTTTTCAGGGCAATTTTTTAGGTAACAATACATAACTAAAAGATCTATGAGTGCTTATTCAAATTTAGTGTCTATTTCAATTTTTGGTTTGTTTGTTTGTTTCCCCCTTGGTGGTGGTTTAGTCACTAAGTCATGTCCAACTCTTGCAACCCCATGAATTGTAGCCTGACAGGCTCCTCTGTTCATGGGATTTTCCTTGAGTGGGTTGCCATACCTTCTCCTGGGGATCTTCTTGACCCAGGAATTGAACCCAGGTCTCCTGCATTGCAGGCAGATTCTTAAAGCTATTTATTTACCAAATGACCATAGAAAGCAAGTCTTCAACAGTAACAGGAAGAAATCGGTCTCAAAGAGTATTTAAAGAAGTTTTTAATATGTCTGGTTTTCTGGTATGAAATGCAAATCATTCCATGTTAAAACAGCTGATGTTTTTGGCAAAGACTGATAATCTAGGAAGAAACTTTTCTTAGCAACTCACCTCAGGAATAGATATTTAGACAGAAATAATTCATTACTGAATATTTCTTTTCTGCTCTGGATATTAATCATCATTTGGAAAATAAATAGGACATATACACACACTAATAGCAAATAGCTGAGTTCTTTACATGAGTGAATGGCAATTTTCAGAAACTGTCATTATGCCAAGAACAGGTGAAAGCCTGCAAGGTATTTAGACAGAAACATCCAGGTAACACTGTGATTCTGATAATAAAGAAGGTTTCATGTAAGGAGCATTTCTTATAAATGGAGTCGCTACTTTTAAGCTGTTCTCAGGCTAGATGTACTCAGTTCTGTGGCACTTTAGAAGTCCATAGTCACCTCACCCATATTAGGTATGGTTTTCCTCAATTTTATAAATAAGATTTACATGATCTTTGTTTTTCCTTTATGCCTTGACTACATTCCCATTTATATTCTTAATTTTGTTTCTTTGCTTTTTCCACTGCCCAGGATTTTTTAAATTATATATAAATAGTAAAAGCAATTTAAATGTGCAAAGATGACATCCAGATGTTAAAATAATATATATTCACAATTAGAAAAATATAGGGTTGTTCTGGTTCTACAAGAAACTTCCCTACTGATGGAAGTTGAACATATGATTCTCCCTTTACTCAAGAAAAACCACTTAATAAAAAATATATAAATAAATAAAGCACCCTTAGAAAGTCACAGTAAGATGCAGGCAGTCTTCATCATATGAAGCTCCTTGTCTTTGGAAATGACTGGCTATTGTGGGATTTGTGTGGCACTCTGGGTTGGAGAAGACTCTTGAGAGTCCCTGAACTGCAAGGAGATCCAATCAGTCCACTCTGAAGATCAACCCTGGGATTTATTTGGAAGTAATGATGCTAAAGCTGAAACTCCAGTACTTTGGCCACCTCATGCGAAGAGTTGACTCAGTGGAAAAAACTTTGATGCTGGGAGGGATTAGGGGCAGGAGGAGAAGGGGACGACAGAGGATGAGATGGCTGGATGGCATCACTGACTCGATGGACGTGAATCTGAGTGAACTCTGGGAGTTGGTGATGGACAGGGAGGTCTGGCGTGCTGTGATTCATGGGGTTGCAAAGAGTAGGACATGACTGAGCGACTGAACTGAACTGACCTGCGTTGGTAGGATTTTGTTAGGATCCACCCTCATGGTGAAGCTGCTGACACCCCATCTCACACTTCTCATGTGAAAGCACCACCTGAGTGTAAGGTGCTGACAGTTATTTCTATGGCATTTTGCTTCAGTTCCCTCCATGCCTTCCTATGTACTAGCTCACTGATATTTGTGAAACAAACAGATAAGTTTTATTGCAGGAAGGAAGTTGATTACGTGCAGAATTCCATTTTATTGAGCTGTTTAATCTACTTGTCTAAGCCATTTTAATATTCTCAATAGATAAAATGACCTGTGCAAGGCTTCTCTCAGATATGTAAGCTTAGCTATCTTTCGGCCTCAGTTTCAATGTACGATTTCTTATCATACTTTCAGAGGCTACATCAGCTAAGTGACCTGAAGCTCTCCCTACTCTTTGTTCACGCCCCTTCACTTGTTGTACTTGAGGGGCTGAGGATTAGGAGAATACAACCAACCATAGGAAGTGGGATCCTACTTAGTAAAAGTCAAATCTCGAAAGGCTTATGTAGGTTTTGCTTTTAAAAGAACTGAGAAGTGCGTCTTGCAATATGTTCAAAGGTTGTTTTTCAACCTCTATGGTTCAGAAAAGTTCAACCTGAAAGATAACTTCAGCATAGGCCCTCATTTCCTTTCTGTCACTCTCAGCTCACAGGCTACCCGCTCCCCATACCCTCCCGACAACAGCCAACAGCCGCTGCAGAGAGTGAACTTTTACTGTGAAAATGCTTTGCTCTGAGTTTGTAAAATATATGCTCACGGATTTGAAAATTTTTTAAAAAAAGGAAGAAAGAAGAAAGGGGGGTGGAATGAAGGAAGGATGGAATGAAGGAAGAAAGGAGGGAGGGGTGGGAGGAGATGGAGAGAAGGAGGAAGAAAGAAGGAAGGAAAGATTCCGAGGAGTTTCCATTTGTTCCCTTGATGGAATGTATTTAATAGTTTTCTCTAAGATATCTCCAAGGTATGAATGATAACAATGTTTATACCAGAGATAAGAATGAATTGAAATCCTAGTTCATTCTGGGAGCTAATAAAAGTAAAGATTTGAATTTTAAGTATCACTTTCTCCTAGAAGCACAGGCATAAGGAAACAGGGGTCAAAAGGGCAGGAACAGTGCTGTAAGCACTTTATCTGAAATATAAACATCACTGGAGTGCATTTTGGACCAAATTACCTCTCTCAGATCTGGGATGTTAGCATTCCTGCCCTACTTAAGCATGCCAATTTTACTGTGGCTTTGAGGAGGGTTGATCGGGGGACTTGGTTGGACACTTGAGGAAAGGCTTACCTCAAGGACTAATATAACTCAGGCAATTAAAAGCCATCCCACCGAGGAGAACCTCATAAAACCCCAAATCCCTGAAACAGAGTCCTTACCATAAATATCACAGGCAAAGGGAGCATGCATCACTCCATTCAGAAGAGAACTGCAGTCATCTTTGTCTTGTAAACACAGTTAGAGGACCCAGAGACACTGAGCTTGAAAGACTGGACATTCTGCATATTATAAAAATTTCTAGGAATATTTTGTTTTCTGGACAGAAAAATAAATAATACCTATGATTTCTGTACTGTGTATCCAGATCTAAGTTTTTCAATGAATTTTGCTATCCTCAAATCCACCATGAAACATTGTGATGAAACCCTAACACTCTGGGTGCAGAGACTCTTTCCTTAGCCCAAAGGTGGAAAACCCAAGGGACCATAGGTAAATGAGTGGATAAACGAAGGGATGAACTGTAGTATATATGTAACAGTGTAATATTATACAGCCTTTAAAAGGAAGGAAATTCTGGTACGTGCTCTGACATGAGTGAACATTGAAGACACCATACTAAGTGAAGTAAGCTAGTCACTAAAGGACAAATGCCACATGATTCTATTTATAAGAGGTAGTAAAATTAATAGAGCAGAAAGTACTATAGGAAGTAAAACGGTGGTTGTCAGGGGCTGGGGGTAGGGAGGAGAGTTTTGTTTAATGAGCAGAGCTTCAGTGTTGCTAGATGAGGAATTCTAGAGTTAGATGATGGTCATGGTGGCATAGAACGTGAATATCTTTAATACCACTGAACTGTATACTCGAACATGACTAAGATAGCAATGTTTGTGTTATGTATATTTTGCCATAATAAAAAATAATAAAAATTTAAAAAGAAGTTTATTATGAAATTAAATCCTTTTTATTTATCTAGGGCTATCTCAATTCACCCAGCTCCATAAAAGCTATCCTGCCATTTACTTGAGAAATAGATCATTAGAATAATCTCGGCCCCTATACACTTCTTTTTAGAATGCCCTTGACCAAGACAGTTAGTAGCCATTACAAATGAAAGATAAGCCAGATAAAATGTTAACAGTTATACTTTTTTCATCGTATTGGTGGATGCTCTCAGCACACAGAGTCTTGCCTCTGGGACTGATACATGTGTACCTGGCAGGATCACCCAGTTGCTAATCCTGCAACCTCACTAATGAATGAGGAGACAAGGATTGCTTTAAAACCCAAACTTTGCAAAGCTGTAAATTGGTTTTGAGTGTTGTTTCCAACAGTCCTAGCCAAAAGGTTGTTCAGCCAGTCTGCTTCTTTTGCTCATTTTGTCTGTTACTAACCTGGTCTATAAATGCTTCCTGCTGGAACTCTTCCTCCTGGATCAGTAGCTTTGGTTAACCAGGCATTTTACTTGCTATAAAATATGGATGTTCTAGGAAAGATGAGAGCAAACAAATAAATGAGGATTTGGCTGAAGGAGGGTACAGATTCTCAAGAATAAAAACATAAATTTAAAACTTAAAATATGCTGCAACTTCATATTAGTAAATTGGGAGACTAAGATTTTCAAATAGTGTAGCTTCCACTGGCTTTCAGTTGTCTTTAGGAAACCTCTCCATTTTCACTTTACTTAGTTCTTCACCATGCTTTCTAAATATACTTGTTAGGTAAGAGTCATATATTTACACTGCCTTAACAATGAGAGGCTTGAAAATGTGATAAATAAATACAGCCCATCTCCACTTAATTTTGCATAAAGATCCATTCGGGCTACCCTCATGGCTAGGTGGTAAAAAATCTCTCTGCCAATGCCTGAGAGAGACATGGGTTCAATCCCTGGGTCAGGAAGATCCCCTGGAGGAGGAAATGGCAACGCACTCCAGTATTCTTGCCTGGAAAATCCCATGACAGAGGAGTCTCATGGGCCGCAGTCCACAAGGATGCAGAGTCACACTTGACTGAATGAGCACACAGGCAAAGACCCATTCACATGTTGAATGCTTGCAAAACTTTGGCAAAAATACTGTTTTACACTGAAACAAGAAACTTGCTTTTAGACTGATAACAGTTCTTCCCTTCTGTTTGGATTAATTGAAAATCATTTTGCTCTGAACCAAACTGCATAGGATTTCTTCTGCAAGCCCGTGCTCTACCTGGGGTGCACAGCTCAGTTGCTCAGTGCAGGACTGCCTTATCCTCTTCCTACTAAGAGCAACAGGGATGGAAGACTTGGGAGTAGGGTGGGGAGGAGGATGTCCCGCACAGGAAAATAACTTCTGGAATTCATCATCCTAATGAAAATATCAATAATGATGAATGCTCTGCTTATCAATCATCATACAATACAGAAGCAGCCCAGGACTTAACACAGTGCCAGTTCTTTCAGTCATTGGTGAAGGTGAAGTCGCTCAGTTGTGTCCGACTCTTTGCAACCCCGTGGACTGTAACCTACTAGGCTTCTCCGTCCATGGGATTCAAGCAAGAATACTGGAGTGGATTGCCATTTCCTTCTCCAGGGGATCTTCCCGACCCAGGGATCGAACCCGGGTCTCCCGCATTGGAGGCAGACGCTTTAACCGCTGAGCTACCAGGGAAGCCCTGGGGGAAACCAAGTCCCCTGGTGTAGTTTCCATTTTAATGAAAGAAACAAGACACATGTAAAAGAAGGTGGAGAATCCTTCCAAATAAAAATAGCAAGTTTAGCGCTTCGCTGGTGGTTCCGTGGTTTAAAATACGCCTTGCAATGCAGGGGACTCCAGTCTGATCCCTAGTTCAGGAAGGTCCCACATGCCATGGGGCAACTAAGCCCTTGACCGCAACCACTGAGCCCATGTACCTAGAACCTGTGCTCTGCCATGAAAAAGACTACCGTAATGAGAAGCCTGCACACAGCTAGAGAAAGTCTGTGGGTAGCAACAAATACCCAGCACAGCCAAAAATAAATAATAAATGATCTTTTTAAAATAGAAAGTTTAAACTAATGTGTCAGATATGTAAGTAAATATGTATGTCTTCTAGAGCCACAAGAATTATACAACATCAAAGAGACAAGTAAGGAAAATAATTTTAGACCCGTCATGCTTCAGTCAGAACTTCTATCTTTGTGTGTCTCTCATTTGATAAAGTTATTTGCACAGTTCAGTGTAGACAATGCAAGTAAACTTTAAAAAGTGGATGCTGGATGGGAAATAGGAACACATTCACTGCAATAGGTACAGATGCAAGACACCATGAAGAACCCTGCTATACCAGATTCATTTATACAATTATTTGGAAATCCAAACATCCCTGACCAATTTTTAAAAATTAAGCCTTGTCTCATGATTAAAATTAAATAGAAATAACTGAATGTCCTTAACTGAAATTCAGATGAAACAACTACATCTTTAAAATACTTTGATTTCTAAAAATGATTTTTCACCTTTTTTGATGACTTTTAGGTAGCCAGACACATTTTAAAGTCAATATTATAGATACCCTTGAATATCTGATTCCCATTCCTAAGTCTGCAGTTATTTAATTTTCTCTTAAGTAATTACTTTTTCCTTGCTCTTACTAGTTTGTATGAAATCCTTTATCTAATTTATTTAAGATTAAGTCATTGTTTACATTTATCACAGAAAACTAAGGTAATGCAAATAGTCAGAAAACTAAGAAGAAAAACCTGGCAAGGACTAGCACAAAAATTCTAATTCATTTGTATAAATATCAGTTCTTTCCCATAAATGACTGGAGTGGTATGAATCAGTCCACAATTTTGCTATTGCTCCAAGCTCTACTGGTAAGCAGACAGAACTAGAAAATGCCAGGTCTTTAAGCATTAACATCAGCTTTCAAGGCATCACTTGATTCACCAAGGAACACAACAGAAAGAGAGAGTAGATTGTTGGTAGATAATCACTCTTCATTAAAACTCAATAAACTAAGCAAAAGGGTAAATTTCTAATGATCTCCTGCACAGACACACATAGATACACACATCCATCCATGCGCCAGAGATAAACATTTTAAACAAGACCTGAAATCTTGCGGGAAGAATTAAATCTGCAAAACATCTATGATTTTTCTTATATAAAGAAAGTTAAGCTACCTTTTTGTGTGTGTGAATGATTTTATTGTTATTTTCTAGTCATTAAGCTGTGTCCAATTCATTGAGACCCCTTGGACAGTAGCCTGCCAGGCTCCTCTGTCCATGGGATTTTCCAGGCAAGAATGCTGGAGTGGCTTGTCATTTCCTTCTCCAGGAGATCTTCCTGACCAAGGGATGGAACCTGAATTTCCTACCTTGGCAGGTATACCAGTGAGCCACCAGGATAATCCATGATAGTTCTTAATATATTTCAAGGCAGTACAGAAATATTGAACATTACTGTGGTGTTGGAGAATTGAATTGAAGTCGCTCAGTCGTGTCCAACTCTTTGGGACCCCATGGACTGCAGCCCACCAGGCTCCTCCGTCCATGGGATTTTCCAGGCAATAGTCCTGGAGTGGATTGCCATTTCCTTCTCCAGGGTATCTTCCCAACCCAGGGATCGAACCCAGGTCTCGCACATTGTAGACAGACGCTTTACCATCTGAGCCACTAGGGAAGTCGAGAAGACTCTTGAAAATCCCTTGGACCACAAGGAGACCCAACCAGTCAGTCCTGGGTGTTCATTGGTAGGACTTATGTTGAAGCTGACACTCTAATACTTTGACCACCTGATGTGGAGAACTGACTCATTTGAAAAGACCCTGATGCTGGGAAAGACTGAGGGCAGAAGGAGAAGGGGACAACAGAGGATGAGATGGTTGGATGGCATCACCGATTCAATGGACATGAGTTTGGGTGGACTCTGGGAGTTGGTGATGGACATGGAGGCCTGGCGTGTTGCGGTTCATGGGGTTGCAAAGAGTCAGACACAACTGAGCAACTGAACTGACTGAACTGAACTGAATTCAGTTACATAACAGCAACAATGACAACCAGGCTCCTAATACTCCCCATCAATTTCCATCCAGTATAATAATGGACAAGGAACTTCAATAGCTATTTCTCCAAGGTATATATACACATATGAAAAGATGCTTATAATCATTAGCCATTAAGGAAATGCAAACTAAAACCACAATAAGGGGCCACTTCACACCCACTAGGATGACTGTAATAAAAAAGACAGAAAATAACAGTATTGGTATAAGGATGTGGAGAACTTGAAACCTTCTTGCACTGCTGGTGAGGATGTGAAATGTTGCAAACACTTTGGAAAATAGTTTTGGCAGCTCCTTAAAAAGGTTAAAAGTAGATTTACCATATGACCCAGCAATTTCACTCCTAAGAGAAAGGAAAATATGTGACTTCACAGAAAACTTTGCACCAAAATGTTTAGCAAAATTATTTATAATAGCCACAAAATGGAAATGACAAAAATGTCTATCAAAAAAATGAATGGATAAGCAAATTGCTTTATGCATTCAATTACATAGCAATAGGAAGGAATGAAGTACTAACATATGCTGCCATATAGACAAACCTTAAAAACATGCTAAATGAAAGAGGCTTGTCACAAAAAATCATGTGTTATGTGACTATTTATATGAAATGTCTAGAACAGGCAAATCCATAGAGCCAGGAAGTAGACTAGGGTTTGCCAGGACTGAGAGAGAAGAAATATGTTGTAATTATTAAAGGGTACTAGGTTCCTTTGGGGGATAATGAAAATGTTTTAAAATTGTGGTGATGGTTACATAATTGATATGCTAAATGTACTAAAGGCCACTACAATGTAGGCTTTAAGTGAATTTTACAGTATGTGAATTATATCTCAATGAAGTTGTTAAAGTGAACTCTGTTTATGCACTAAAATGATTAATCTATTGTCTTTTTTTCAGTATTACTGAATATTTGAACTTGCCTGCTTCCCTGGTAGCTCAGATAATAAAGAATCTGTCTGCAATGCAGGAAACCCTGGTTCAGTTCCTGGGTCAGGAAGATCCTCTGGAGACGGGAATGGCTACCTACTCCAGTGTTCTTGCCTGGAGAATCCCATGGACAGAAGAGCCTGGTGGGCTACAGTCCATGTGGTTGCAAAGAGTCAGACATGACTGAGCAACTTTCACTAAGGAGGTAAATAAGGAAACTGATTTCATAAAAAGGGAGGTAAGGGGCTTCCCTGATGGCTCAATGGTAAAGAATCCACCTGCCAATGCAGGAGACCTAGGTTCAATCCCTTGTCCAGGAAGATCCCACATGCCACAGAGCACCTAAGCCTGTGTGCCACAACTACTGAGCTGTGTTCTAGAACCCAAAAGCTGTAAATACTGAAGCCTGCCTGCCCTAGAGCCTGTGTTCTGCAAGAAGAAGCCACCGCAATGAGAAGCCTGAACACAACTACAGAGTAGCCCCCACTAGCCGCAACTAGAGAAAAGCATGTGCAGCCCTGAAGACCCAGAGCAGCCAAAAATAAATACATAAATATTTTTACAGGGAGGTAAGAACCATTTAAATAAGCAAACTGGAATTGAGCCAAGGTCTTCATTCCTAATACACTCCATGTAAACTACACTCCCCACAACTGAGATCCCACCTCTCAAGTATTATCACCATTGTCTTTTAATTCAATCTATAAGAGTCAGAATCCCTAAGGACAATTTTTACAAATCACCTGGAAGTCACAACTAGAGGTGTTTTCCTTCTCTCTGTAACACTGAGATCTGGAACCACTCATGTTGGTTGAAATGTTTGTCCCCTCTCTCTGATCTGGAATCAGAAATGAAAGAGTGGAAGCTGAAGTGAGTCTCTGAAATTCTAGCGTCTATCAGCAGAGTTTTTTAAAAATGGAAACACTTCATGAAAATATAATTTACCTGTCTTAATAACACTCAGTTCAGTTCAGTTCAGTCACTCAGTCGTGTCTGATTCTTTGCGACCCCATGAACCGCAGCACACCAGGCCTCCCTGTCCATCACCAACTCCTGCAGTCCACCCAAACTCACGTCCATTGAGTCGGTGATGCCATCCAGCCATCTCATCCTCTGTCGTCCCCTTCTCCTCCTGCCTTCAATCTTTCCCAGCATCAGGGTCTTTTCAAAAGAGTCAGCTCTCCACATCAGGTGGCCAAAGTATTGGAGTGTCAGCTTCAACATCACTCCCTCCAATGGACACCCAGGACTGATTTTGCTTAAGTAAAAAAAGAAACGTTTTAATTTTTAATGAAAGCCTCCATTTCCACTGTTTCAGAGCATGTGGATCTGCTTTGGGAAGTTACAGTTTCCACTTCATAGAAGAGAGGACCAAAGGGGAAAGACACTTTAAAATATTCTTGGGAAAACTCACTTTATAAAAATGTCACCCTCCTTATAATCCAGAGGAATACATGTGATAAAATTTACTAAGACTACTTTATAATAAAGCTACACATTTTGGTCATAAAGGATCTTATAATAGAAAAATCTACTACATATTCGAATTTATTATAAATTCAGACCATTCTAGTCCTAGTTAATGAATTATCAAAAGGACTTCATGCATTTCATGAAAATTCCCACAGCATGGAACACATACAACATAAATGTCAATATCAATTAAAATAATTTTTGTTATATGTGTCATAAAATCTTACAGCAAATTCTTGGATTAATATTGTAAATTTCTCTGAAAGAGCTTAAAATTGTTTTTTCAAATTTTGTTCCACCAAGCTGACGTCCCTTTCAAATAACTAGTCTCATTTAAGGTGAGATCTCATACAATGATTTAATAGCCTGGTTTCTTCTCATGTTGAGGTGTTTTTATTTTTTTTCTCCCAAGTCCATCAACAATGGCATTTTTGCATAAATAAGTTCTTTCCAAACCATAAAGTACATGTGAATCATTGGGAATCTTTTTAAAGTGCAGATTATGATTCAGTAGGTTTGGAGTATGGCTTGAGAATCTGCATTTATTTTGTGTTTTTTGGTGTGGCCATTGCTGGTAGTCCACAGTTCACACTTTGAGTAGGAACTGTTTAAACCACATATTTTTGACTAATTGTTTTTCAACTCTTGTGTATTAGTATGTCAACTAAAAGCCTCTTAACTACAGAAACAATTTCTTTTCCATTTTCTTTTTACCTTCATCCTGTCTCTTATACACATCTAGATGTGTATAAGAGACAGACCATAAATATCACAGGCAAAGGGAGCATGCATCACTCCATTCAGAAGAGAACTGCAGTCATCTTTGTCTTGTAAACACAGTTAGAGGACCCAGAGACACTGAGCTTGAAAGACTGGACATTCTGCATATTATAAAAATTTCTAGGAATATTTTGTTTTCTGGACAGAAAAATAAATAATACCTATGATTTCTGTACTGTGTATCCAGATCTAAGTTTTTCAATGAATTTTGCTATCCTCAAATCCACCATGAAACATTGTGATGAAACCCTAACACTCTGGGTGCAGAGACTCTTTCCTTAGCCCAAAGGTGGAAAACCCAAGGGACCATAGGTAAATGAGTGGATAAACGAAGGGATGAACTGTAGTATATATGTAACAGTGTAATATTATACAGCCTTTAAAAGGAAGGAAATTCTGGTACGTGCTCTGACATGAGTGAACATTGAAGACACCATACTAAGTGAAGTAAGCTAGTCACTAAAGGACAAATGCCACATGATTCTATTTATAAGAGGTAGTAAAATTAATAGAGCAGAAAGTACTATAGGAAGTAAAACGGTGGTTGTCAGGGGCTGGGGGTAGGGAGGAGAGTTTTGTTTAATGAGCAGAGCTTCAGTGTTGCTAGATGAGGAATTCTAGAGTTAGATGATGGTCATGGTGGCATAGAACGTGAATATCTTTAATACCACTGAACTGTATACTCGAACATGACTAAGATAGCAATGTTTGTGTTATGTATATTTTGCCATAATAAAAAATAATAAAAATTTAAAAAGAAGTTTATTATGAAATTAAATCCTTTTTATTTATCTAGGGCTATCTCAATTCACCCAGCTCCATAAAAGCTATCCTGCCATTTACTTGAGAAATAGATCATTAGAATAATCTCGGCCCCTATACACTTCTTTTTAGAATGCCCTTGACCAAGACAGTTAGTAGCCATTACAAATGAAAGATAAGCCAGATAAAATGTTAACAGTTATACTTTTTTCATCGTATTGGTGGATGCTCTCAGCACACAGAGTCTTGCCTCTGGGACTGATACATGTGTACCTGGCAGGATCACCCAGTTGCTAATCCTGCAACCTCACTAATGAATGAGGAGACAAGGATTGCTTTAAAACCCAAACTTTGCAAAGCTGTAAATTGGTTTTGAGTGTTGTTTCCAACAGTCCTAGCCAAAAGGTTGTTCAGCCAGTCTGCTTCTTTTGCTCATTTTGTCTGTTACTAACCTGGTCTATAAATGCTTCCTGCTGGAACTCTTCCTCCTGGATCAGTAGCTTTGGTTAACCAGGCATTTTACTTGCTATAAAATATGGATGTTCTAGGAAAGATGAGAGCAAACAAATAAATGAGGATTTGGCTGAAGGAGGGTACAGATTCTCAAGAATAAAAACATAAATTTAAAACTTAAAATATGCTGCAACTTCATATTAGTAAATTGGGAGACTAAGATTTTCAAATAGTGTAGCTTCCACTGGCTTTCAGTTGTCTTTAGGAAACCTCTCCATTTTCACTTTACTTAGTTCTTCACCATGCTTTCTAAATATACTTGTTAGGTAAGAGTCATATATTTACACTGCCTTAACAATGAGAGGCTTGAAAATGTGATAAATAAATACAGCCCATCTCCACTTAATTTTGCATAAAGATCCATTCGGGCTACCCTCATGGCTAGGTGGTAAAAAATCTCTCTGCCAATGCCTGAGAGAGACATGGGTTCAATCCCTGGGTCAGGAAGATCCCCTGGAGGAGGAAATGGCAACGCACTCCAGTATTCTTGCCTGGAAAATCCCATGACAGAGGAGTCTCATGGGCCGCAGTCCACAAGGATGCAGAGTCACACTTGACTGAATGAGCACACAGGCAAAGACCCATTCACATGTTGAATGCTTGCAAAACTTTGGCAAAAATACTGTTTTACACTGAAACAAGAAACTTGCTTTTAGACTGATAACAGTTCTTCCCTTCTGTTTGGATTAATTGAAAATCATTTTGCTCTGAACCAAACTGCATAGGATTTCTTCTGCAAGCCCGTGCTCTACCTGGGGTGCACAGCTCAGTTGCTCAGTGCAGGACTGCCTTATCCTCTTCCTACTAAGAGCAACAGGGATGGAAGACTTGGGAGTAGGGTGGGGAGGAGGATGTCCCGCACAGGAAAATAACTTCTGGAATTCATCATCCTAATGAAAATATCAATAATGATGAATGCTCTGCTTATCAATCATCATACAATACAGAAGCAGCCCAGGACTTAACACAGTGCCAGTTCTTTCAGTCATTGGTGAAGGTGAAGTCGCTCAGTTGTGTCCGACTCTTTGCAACCCCGTGGACTGTAACCTACTAGGCTTCTCCGTCCATGGGATTCAAGCAAGAATACTGGAGTGGATTGCCATTTCCTTCTCCAGGGGATCTTCCCGACCCAGGGATCGAACCCGGGTCTCCCGCATTGGAGGCAGACGCTTTAACCGCTGAGCTACCAGGGAAGCCCTGGGGGAAACCAAGTCCCCTGGTGTAGTTTCCATTTTAATGAAAGAAACAAGACACATGTAAAAGAAGGTGGAGAATCCTTCCAAATAAAAATAGCAAGTTTAGCGCTTCGCTGGTGGTTCCGTGGTTTAAAATACGCCTTGCAATGCAGGGGACTCCAGTCTGATCCCTAGTTCAGGAAGGTCCCACATGCCATGGGGCAACTAAGCCCTTGACCGCAACCACTGAGCCCATGTACCTAGAACCTGTGCTCTGCCATGAAAAAGACTACCGTAATGAGAAGCCTGCACACAGCTAGAGAAAGTCTGTGGGTAGCAACAAATACCCAGCACAGCCAAAAATAAATAATAAATGATCTTTTTAAAATAGAAAGTTTAAACTAATGTGTCAGATATGTAAGTAAATATGTATGTCTTCTAGAGCCACAAGAATTATACAACATCAAAGAGACAAGTAAGGAAAATAATTTTAGACCCGTCATGCTTCAGTCAGAACTTCTATCTTTGTGTGTCTCTCATTTGATAAAGTTATTTGCACAGTTCAGTGTAGACAATGCAAGTAAACTTTAAAAAGTGGATGCTGGATGGGAAATAGGAACACATTCACTGCAATAGGTACAGATGCAAGACACCATGAAGAACCCTGCTATACCAGATTCATTTATACAATTATTTGGAAATCCAAACATCCCTGACCAATTTTTAAAAATTAAGCCTTGTCTCATGATTAAAATTAAATAGAAATAACTGAATGTCCTTAACTGAAATTCAGATGAAACAACTACATCTTTAAAATACTTTGATTTCTAAAAATGATTTTTCACCTTTTTTGATGACTTTTAGGTAGCCAGACACATTTTAAAGTCAATATTATAGATACCCTTGAATATCTGATTCCCATTCCTAAGTCTGCAGTTATTTAATTTTCTCTTAAGTAATTACTTTTTCCTTGCTCTTACTAGTTTGTATGAAATCCTTTATCTAATTTATTTAAGATTAAGTCATTGTTTACATTTATCACAGAAAACTAAGGTAATGCAAATAGTCAGAAAACTAAGAAGAAAAACCTGGCAAGGACTAGCACAAAAATTCTAATTCATTTGTATAAATATCAGTTCTTTCCCATAAATGACTGGAGTGGTATGAATCAGTCCACAATTTTGCTATTGCTCCAAGCTCTACTGGTAAGCAGACAGAACTAGAAAATGCCAGGTCTTTAAGCATTAACATCAGCTTTCAAGGCATCACTTGATTCACCAAGGAACACAACAGAAAGAGAGAGTAGATTGTTGGTAGATAATCACTCTTCATTAAAACTCAATAAACTAAGCAAAAGGGTAAATTTCTAATGATCTCCTGCACAGACACACATAGATACACACATCCATCCATGCGCCAGAGATAAACATTTTAAACAAGACCTGAAATCTTGCGGGAAGAATTAAATCTGCAAAACATCTATGATTTTTCTTATATAAAGAAAGTTAAGCTACCTTTTTGTGTGTGTGAATGATTTTATTGTTATTTTCTAGTCATTAAGCTGTGTCCAATTCATTGAGACCCCTTGGACAGTAGCCTGCCAGGCTCCTCTGTCCATGGGATTTTCCAGGCAAGAATGCTGGAGTGGCTTGTCATTTCCTTCTCCAGGAGATCTTCCTGACCAAGGGATGGAACCTGAATTTCCTACCTTGGCAGGTATACCAGTGAGCCACCAGGATAATCCATGATAGTTCTTAATATATTTCAAGGCAGTACAGAAATATTGAACATTACTGTGGTGTTGGAGAATTGAATTGAAGTCGCTCAGTCGTGTCCAACTCTTTGGGACCCCATGGACTGCAGCCCACCAGGCTCCTCCGTCCATGGGATTTTCCAGGCAATAGTCCTGGAGTGGATTGCCATTTCCTTCTCCAGGGTATCTTCCCAACCCAGGGATCGAACCCAGGTCTCGCACATTGTAGACAGACGCTTTACCATCTGAGCCACTAGGGAAGTCGAGAAGACTCTTGAAAATCCCTTGGACCACAAGGAGACCCAACCAGTCAGTCCTGGGTGTTCATTGGTAGGACTTATGTTGAAGCTGACACTCTAATACTTTGACCACCTGATGTGGAGAACTGACTCATTTGAAAAGACCCTGATGCTGGGAAAGACTGAGGGCAGAAGGAGAAGGGGACAACAGAGGATGAGATGGTTGGATGGCATCACCGATTCAATGGACATGAGTTTGGGTGGACTCTGGGAGTTGGTGATGGACATGGAGGCCTGGCGTGTTGCGGTTCATGGGGTTGCAAAGAGTCAGACACAACTGAGCAACTGAACTGACTGAACTGAACTGAATTCAGTTACATAACAGCAACAATGACAACCAGGCTCCTAATACTCCCCATCAATTTCCATCCAGTATAATAATGGACAAGGAACTTCAATAGCTATTTCTCCAAGGTATATATACACATATGAAAAGATGCTTATAATCATTAGCCATTAAGGAAATGCAAACTAAAACCACAATAAGGGGCCACTTCACACCCACTAGGATGACTGTAATAAAAAAGACAGAAAATAACAGTATTGGTATAAGGATGTGGAGAACTTGAAACCTTCTTGCACTGCTGGTGAGGATGTGAAATGTTGCAAACACTTTGGAAAATAGTTTTGGCAGCTCCTTAAAAAGGTTAAAAGTAGATTTACCATATGACCCAGCAATTTCACTCCTAAGAGAAAGGAAAATATGTGACTTCACAGAAAACTTTGCACCAAAATGTTTAGCAAAATTATTTATAATAGCCACAAAATGGAAATGACAAAAATGTCTATCAAAAAAATGAATGGATAAGCAAATTGCTTTATGCATTCAATTACATAGCAATAGGAAGGAATGAAGTACTAACATATGCTGCCATATAGACAAACCTTAAAAACATGCTAAATGAAAGAGGCTTGTCACAAAAAATCATGTGTTATGTGACTATTTATATGAAATGTCTAGAACAGGCAAATCCATAGAGCCAGGAAGTAGACTAGGGTTTGCCAGGACTGAGAGAGAAGAAATATGTTGTAATTATTAAAGGGTACTAGGTTCCTTTGGGGGATAATGAAAATGTTTTAAAATTGTGGTGATGGTTACATAATTGATATGCTAAATGTACTAAAGGCCACTACAATGTAGGCTTTAAGTGAATTTTACAGTATGTGAATTATATCTCAATGAAGTTGTTAAAGTGAACTCTGTTTATGCACTAAAATGATTAATCTATTGTCTTTTTTTCAGTATTACTGAATATTTGAACTTGCCTGCTTCCCTGGTAGCTCAGATAATAAAGAATCTGTCTGCAATGCAGGAAACCCTGGTTCAGTTCCTGGGTCAGGAAGATCCTCTGGAGACGGGAATGGCTACCTACTCCAGTGTTCTTGCCTGGAGAATCCCATGGACAGAAGAGCCTGGTGGGCTACAGTCCATGTGGTTGCAAAGAGTCAGACATGACTGAGCAACTTTCACTAAGGAGGTAAATAAGGAAACTGATTTCATAAAAAGGGAGGTAAGGGGCTTCCCTGATGGCTCAATGGTAAAGAATCCACCTGCCAATGCAGGAGACCTAGGTTCAATCCCTTGTCCAGGAAGATCCCACATGCCACAGAGCACCTAAGCCTGTGTGCCACAACTACTGAGCTGTGTTCTAGAACCCAAAAGCTGTAAATACTGAAGCCTGCCTGCCCTAGAGCCTGTGTTCTGCAAGAAGAAGCCACCGCAATGAGAAGCCTGAACACAACTACAGAGTAGCCCCCACTAGCCGCAACTAGAGAAAAGCATGTGCAGCCCTGAAGACCCAGAGCAGCCAAAAATAAATACATAAATATTTTTACAGGGAGGTAAGAACCATTTAAATAAGCAAACTGGAATTGAGCCAAGGTCTTCATTCCTAATACACTCCATGTAAACTACACTCCCCACAACTGAGATCCCACCTCTCAAGTATTATCACCATTGTCTTTTAATTCAATCTATAAGAGTCAGAATCCCTAAGGACAATTTTTACAAATCACCTGGAAGTCACAACTAGAGGTGTTTTCCTTCTCTCTGTAACACTGAGATCTGGAACCACTCATGTTGGTTGAAATGTTTGTCCCCTCTCTCTGATCTGGAATCAGAAATGAAAGAGTGGAAGCTGAAGTGAGTCTCTGAAATTCTAGCGTCTATCAGCAGAGTTTTTTAAAAATGGAAACACTTCATGAAAATATAATTTACCTGTCTTAATAACACTCAGTTCAGTTCAGTTCAGTCACTCAGTCGTGTCTGATTCTTTGCGACCCCATGAACCGCAGCACACCAGGCCTCCCTGTCCATCACCAACTCCTGCAGTCCACCCAAACTCACGTCCATTGAGTCGGTGATGCCATCCAGCCATCTCATCCTCTGTCGTCCCCTTCTCCTCCTGCCTTCAATCTTTCCCAGCATCAGGGTCTTTTCAAAAGAGTCAGCTCTCCACATCAGGTGGCCAAAGTATTGGAGTGTCAGCTTCAACATCACTCCCTCCAATGGACACCCAGGACTGATTTTGCTTAAGTAAAAAAAGAAACGTTTTAATTTTTAATGAAAGCCTCCATTTCCACTGTTTCAGAGCATGTGGATCTGCTTTGGGAAGTTACAGTTTCCACTTCATAGAAGAGAGGACCAAAGGGGAAAGACACTTTAAAATATTCTTGGGAAAACTCACTTTATAAAAATGTCACCCTCCTTATAATCCAGAGGAATACATGTGATAAAATTTACTAAGACTACTTTATAATAAAGCTACACATTTTGGTCATAAAGGATCTTATAATAGAAAAATCTACTACATATTCGAATTTATTATAAATTCAGACCATTCTAGTCCTAGTTAATGAATTATCAAAAGGACTTCATGCATTTCATGAAAATTCCCACAGCATGGAACACATACAACATAAATGTCAATATCAATTAAAATAATTTTTGTTATATGTGTCATAAAATCTTACAGCAAATTCTTGGATTAATATTGTAAATTTCTCTGAAAGAGCTTAAAATTGTTTTTTCAAATTTTGTTCCACCAAGCTGACGTCCCTTTCAAATAACTAGTCTCATTTAAGGTGAGATCTCATACAATGATTTAATAGCCTGGTTTCTTCTCATGTTGAGGTGTTTTTATTTTTTTTCTCCCAAGTCCATCAACAATGGCATTTTTGCATAAATAAGTTCTTTCCAAACCATAAAGTACATGTGAATCATTGGGAATCTTTTTAAAGTGCAGATTATGATTCAGTAGGTTTGGAGTATGGCTTGAGAATCTGCATTTATTTTGTGTTTTTTGGTGTGGCCATTGCTGGTAGTCCACAGTTCACACTTTGAGTAGGAACTGTTTAAACCACATATTTTTGACTAATTGTTTTTCAACTCTTGTGTATTAGTATGTCAACTAAAAGCCTCTTAACTACAGAAACAATTTCTTTTCCATTTTCTTTTTACCTTCATCTCCTAGCATAGTGATCATTAATACTGTCGATGAAATATATGTAGTTGCCAGTTGACTCTGCTAGAAGCAGGGCAGTATTATACCATTACTCACAGCAACTGGAACAGAATACAGGTGAAATCTGCTGCAACTAGATCATTTTTTCTGATTGTCTCAGTTACATAGTCATAATTGCCTCAAATGTTCTGACTGACCCTAGTAAGTCTCAAGGAAATGATGTCTTGGAGGCAAAGAAATTGAGTGATGCAAAAAGACAGATTGAGATGAAAAGAAACAGCTGTCTGCCTACAATTAACACTTTAAAATTCTGACAATATAGCCAAGCTTGAAGGAAAAACCAAGAAAAGACAATTTTCCTGTGCCCAGAATGCAGAAGGAATCAGAGAAGTAAGTAAGAGCTAATTCTGTGGCAGTGCATTTGGGTTTTAGAGTAGAGGTAGGTCCTAGTAGGCGGGAGCAAGGGTTTACATACACGTCGTGACAGGTCAAGTAATCTCTGGCAGACACAGTGAGGCCCTTGTGAGATTTCCCTTCAGGAAAAAACATATTGCCCATCTGCAAGGAGTTTCATGAACAGACAGCCTTCAGGTGTTGTTTAACTGCGACAGGCTCCCCTCAGATTGGAGATTGCTGCAGCCAATGACTAAGCCAGCCTGTGGGATAGGGGCATGACCTCTTCTATACCATGTGGGAGTTCTTTAATTAGCCATCTTTGTCCTGAAGCCTTCTATTGGATCATATTCAATTTGATCTAGTCAGATGCCTCTTTCTTCCAATTGGCTTCCTCTCTTTTTGATTCCCAAGTGTTATTCCCTAATAAACTGTTTACACTCCTAACTCCATCACAGCACATGCTTCTGGTAAGACTCATCTGACACGACCATAGGTACCAGAGAAGAGGAGCTAAAACCATCTCCCTGAGAAAAATGTTTCCCCTTTAGTCTAGGTGCAGCCATTATTTATTGAATTACTTAGGCTCCACTATCATCACTCTGACTGGAAGTGTTGAAAGCAAGTCAAAACAAACAAATCAGAAACAAAACTAAAATTAACTGCGTCCCAGGTTTTCATGCAGCAAGGGGAACACAGTATCAGTTTCACCAATCCTTGCCCTCACATGAGGTTGGAAGGTGGAAAAAAAATGGCCTCATTTTCCAACCACTTTTGTAAGGA
>SJYX01015196.1:285360-297641 GCA_006410675.1 Oreotragus oreotragus | reverse complement strand
CAGGGTGACAATATACAGCCTTGACATACTCCTTTTCCTATTTGGAACCAGTCTGTTGTTCCATGTCCAGTTCTAACTGTTGCTTCCTGATTTGCATACAGATTTCTTAAGAGGCAGATCAGGTGGTCTGGTATTCCCAGGTCTTTCAAAATTGTCCACAGTTTATTGTGATCCACACAGTCAAAGGCTTTGGCATAGTCAATAAAGCAGAAATAGATGTTTTTTCTGGAACTCTCTTGCTTTTTCCATGATCCAGTGGATGTTGGCAATTTGATCTCTGGTTCCTCTGCCTTTTCTAAAACCAGCTTGAACATCAGGAAGTTCACAGTTAATGTATTGCTGAAGCCTGGCTTGGAGAATTTTGAGCATTACTTTACTAGCATGTGTGATGAGTGCAATTGTGTGGTCATTTGAGCATTCTTTGGCATTGCCTTTCTTTGGGATTGGAATGAAAACTGACCTTTTCCAGTCCTGTGACAACTGCTGAGTTTTCCAAACTTGCTGGCATACTGAGTGCAGCACTTTCACAGCATCATCTTGCAGGATTTGAAATAGTTCAACTGGAATTCCATCACCTCCACTAGCTTTGTTCGTAGTGATGCTATCTGAGGCCCACTTGACTTCACACTCCAGGATGTCTGGCTGTAGATAAGTGATCACACCATCGTGATTATCTGGGTCGTGAAGCTCTTTTTTGTACAGCTCTTGTGTGTGTTCTTGCCACCTCTTCTGTCCTTTATCGAGGCCATCTTTGCATGAAATGTTCCCTTGTTCTTGAAGAGATCTCTAGTCTTTCCCATTCTGTTCCTTTCCTCTATTTCTTTGCATTGATTGCTGAGGAAGGCTTTCTTTTCTCTCCTTGCTATTCTTTGGAACTCTGCATTCAGATGCTTGTCAGGGATCTTTAAAAACATAAAGTTTATTACTGAGTACCCTGGGAGTAGGTGGCACACCAGGGCCACACAGCAAAGAAAGAGCGAGAATGTGGACTTGGAGTTCTGCCTGTTTTTGGGTCACTGGGGCTTGCTGGTTCATTATTTATTGGTGAATTTAAAATATAATTAAGAATTAAAGGCACAGGAAGGGAAGAGCGGGGTCACTCAAATGAGTAGTCATCCAGGTCACCCAGGGCTTTCTACAAGGGGACTGTCAAGGCAGGCAGCCTGGCTCTTTATCTAGTTGTGTGGCTGGAAATGAACTTACCCAAGATTGATGTCTCTGAAATGGTACTTCAGAAATCAGAAGCTTTTGATACAATCATGCATTTGCATTATAGTCAAAAAAAGCTATTGTCAGGTACCTATACAATGTAGTACAGAAGTTCATCATATAGTAGCATTCTTCAGTGCTTCAGTCCTTTTTATGGCTAAATAATGTGTGGATCACATTTGGTTTATCCATTTATCCATTGATAGGTATTTGACTGTTAGAGTCATGCCATTAAAAACATTTGTGTGCAAGCCTTTCTATGGACATAGGCTTTGAATTCTCTTGAGTGGATACTTAGGAATGGGATCTCCAGATAATACAGTGATTCTGGGTTTAACACCTTGAGAAACTTCCAAGCTGGGTCCAAAGTGGTTGCTCCATTTTACATCCCCACCAGCTGTGCAGGAAGGTTACAGACTTTGCTCTTGTATCTTCCTTGTCATGTGCTGCATATCTTGGGTCATAATAACAGTGATACAACTGTCATGTCCTATAGCAAACGTAAGATGGCTTTAAAATGATGACAGTTTGTTACTGCTGACAGGGGTACTAAATGAAGTTTAGTAAGTCTTTATACCTCATCTTATCCGAGGAATACTTCGTTAAATACCACATGTTAAAGTCAGGAAGAAATATGATTGTCTCTTATGGTTTTGTTTCCAGTTGTATAAACATATATGTTGACACTTATTTTCCACTTTAGTGATTGCCTTCCCTCCTCCTTTTGATCATGTAAAATATTTACATGATTCAAAACTAATAATGGAAATAAAACCAAAGGTAAACAAATGGGACTTTATTAAACTTAAAAGCACAGCAAAGGAAACAATAAACCGATTAAAAGACAAACGTCAGAATGGGAGAAAATAATTGGAAATGAAACAACTGACAAAGGATTAATTTCCAAAATAAACAAGCAGCTTATGCAGCTCAATACCAGAAAAACAAACAACCCAATCAAAAAAATGGACGAAAGATGTAAACAAACATTCCTCCAAAGAAAACATACAGATGGCCAAAAAACACACGAAAAGATGCTCACATCGCTCTAATGAGAAATGCAAATCAAAACTACAATTAAGTATCACCTCACACTGGTCAGAATGGCCATCAATAAAATACCTACAAACAATAAATGCTGGAGAGGATGTAGAGAAAAGGGAACCCTCTTGCACTGTTGGTGGAATGTAAATTGATATACTATGGAGATTCCTTGATAGACTAGGAATAGAACTACCATATGACCCAGCAGTCCCACTACTGGGCATATACCCTGAGGGAACCAAGAGACACATGTACCCAGGTGTTAATTGCAGCACTTTTTACAATAGCTAGGATATGGAAGCAACCTAGATGTCCATTTGCAGGTGGATGGATACAGAAATTACTTTACATATATACAATGGAATATTACTCAGTTAGAAGAAGAATGCATTTGAGTCAGTCCTAATGAGGTAGACGAACTTAGAGCCTGTTTACAGAGTGAAGTAAGTCAGAAAGAGAAAGATACTGTAAATTAGTGTATGTGTATGGAGTCTAGAAAGAGTACTGATAAGCCTGTAATTTGTAGGACAGCATGGCAACCCACTCCAGTATTCTTGCCTGGAGAATCCCATGGACAGAGGAGCCTGGTAGGCTACAGTCCACGGGGTCGCAAAGAGTCGGACACTACTGAGCGACTTCACCTTAGTGGAGATGCAGACATAGAGAACAGACTTGTGAACACAGTGGGAAAAGGAGAGGGTAGGACGAATTGAGAGAATAGCATGGAAACATACATGGCCATGTGTAATAAAGAAAGAAAGTGGAAATTTGCTTTGTAGACAGAGCTCAATTCAGTGCTCTGTGACAACCTAGAGGGGTGGGATGGGGTATAAGATGGGAAAAGGGTTCAGGAGGAAGAGGACATATGTATACCTATGGCTGATTGATGTTGATGAATGGCAGAAGTCAACACACAATATTAAAAGCAGTTGTCCTCCAATTTTTTTTTTAATGTATAAAGTAAAAGATGTAAGCATGCCTGCATCCAGACAAGCTTCCATCTCTCCTATTCTATCCCTTCCCTTCCCCAGAGGTAATCCAAGTTTCTAGTTCATTTTAGTGATTCTTTTGGAAGTAAATACATACATACCTGACCTGACTCAACACTTAGCCTTGTCAGGAAGGCTTTTTTCTGCCTCTTGCCCTGGGTTTCCTAGAGCTCAATATGCCTTGTATTATAACGTGTTTCACCCATTTTTACACCTTGTATTTTGTTGTTAAAACAACTTCTGGAATGAGCGTCCTCTGGGCCTTTCCTTCTAACCACTTAATGCCTTTCTGCCCTCCCTTTTCTCCCCTTTCCCTCTCATTTTCTGAATCTCTTTTCTCTTCATCCCTCACTTTGCCTGAATTTTTTTTTTTTCTTACTTCTGCTGATTAATTTGGTCTCCATTTCGCAGTGAAGACCCAACGTCCTAGGAGGGGCTGTTTGCCTGTCATTTCTCAGCGACCCCAACACTGTTTGATCACTTAATAACTTTGGGAACATCTTTTTTAGTCACCTGCAGCCCTGTGCCTCAGGGGTTCGGATTCCATTTGGGAGGTGCTCTCTCTTTGAGGGTGCCCATTTACTGGTGACTTTGGAGATTGGCACCTGTGGCCCCTGCTCCCCCCAGCAATGTAGTTAGGTTGCATCTGCTGGATTCTGAGGTTTGTGAGGAGCCCTGTTACCTGGGTCCATTTGTCTGTGGATGTCTCTGGCTTCTTTTACTATTCTGATAGGCCTCTTCTTTCTGTTGGGAGATTAAAAGACTACACTGCCACCCTGATCTCACCCTACTCTTAATGTTTCATAACAAAAAGTAAGACTCAGTGAGAGAGATTAATTGAGTTGTTCATGGACATCCAGATTATTGAGAAGAAACTCTACTGAAACAGACTGTTTCATCCAAGATCTATTTCCAGTGTCCACCCACCTAAAGTAAGTGAAAGTGAAAGTCGCCCAGTCTTTGCGACCCCAAGGACTATACATACCATCCATGGAATTCTCCAGGCCAGATACTGGAATGGGTAACCTTTCCCCTTCTCCAGGGCATCTTCTCAACCCAGGGATCGAACTGGGATCTCCTGCATTGCAGGTGGTTTCTTTACCAGCTGAGCTATGAGGGAAGCGCAGAAAGCAGGGTCATTTACTCCTTAGCACTGGCATCATGTTCTTTTTAAATGTCTGCCCAAAGTTGTTTAAATCTCAGGGTGGTTGCTGCCCTTTCGGGGTTCCTGGGGGTCTGTGCAGAGTCTGGGTGGGAGGCTATAGTCAGTGTGCTGGGTTCCCTATTTCCATTTCCTCTCACTTCTGTCCTCTCAGCAGCACTGGCCACAGTCTGCACAACCCCCAATGCAGCCGGGGTGAGTGCGTTCACTAGCAAAAGAGACCAAGGTTAGAAAATGTGCTCTCAAATGTATGCTTGCTCTTGGGTCTACAGGTACCACCTCTCCAGGAGCGAGACAGTTCATGCAATGTGAGCAGAAAGGTCCAAAGTGAGAAATCCATCCTGGGTCAAGGGACCCCTGACCAGAAGCCTCTCCCTGGAGGACCACGGCAGAGGCCCAGGAGACCTGGGACAGCGCAGGTCCTGGAGTGGCTGCTTATTTCCCAGGAGCAGCCAAAAGCCAAGAAATCCTGGGTGAGTCCTTGTTTGTTTATTTCCACTTCTTCTCTTTATTCCTTTTTAAATTTTTTTGGTAGGGAGAGGGATGGAGGTCCTTAGGTGGGAAGGTTAAAGTAACTTTCTCCTTAGGTTGTGGAAGGTCCCTGAAGTCTGTTTCCTGGTTTCTGCAGACTCAATTTTCAGCTCCTCCACCCCATAATTTTTTATAATGCACATTGTTCTTTTTATGTGTGTTTACAATGTGTGTATCATTATTGATATGAATCCATTTTTAATGTATCTTCATGGCATGTACATGTGTATCTCCTGCTCTATTGCTTATATTTTTCATTAAGCACTTTGTTTCATTAAGCACCATCCTGTTAGATGACCATCAGCAGTGTCTGGGTCTTCCCTTGCCTCACATTCTCTGTCAACTCTTAAGTGCTATTATTCTTTTTAATTTGAGCCATTCTGGTATGGTGGTATCTCTGTATGGGTTTGCTTTGCATTTCCTGCTGGCATGTTTTTTGGATATTTTGTTACCTTACGTGGATGTTTTATGCCTTTTCTTATCCACTAAAAGGCGTTTTTTATATTCTGGAAGCTTCTTAGAAATGCTGAGTTTCAGGCCCCACCTCAGTCCTATTATATCACACTTTTGTTTTAACAAGATTCAGTGATTCGTGCACATTGACATTTAAAGCAAACTTGATACCAAATCCATATTCATGTTTTACCTGCAGTGCTTCTTTCACCTCCAGTATTTTGTTTTGACAGTTTTCAAACACAGGGCAAAATTGAAAGCATTTTAGAGTGAACATTTGTATACTCATCACCTTGAATTTACCTTTAACATTTTTATTGTATTTGTTTTGTCACATTATCCATCTTTCCATCCCTCTGCATCTCTCATCCCATCTTATTTTTGGTGTATTTCTTAATATGTTTCAGGCATCAGCATGCCTCCCTCTAAATACTTCAGTTTGCATAGCATTAACTGTTATTCAGTATTTGTTTACAAGCTGGGTTTTTGTTTGTTTATTTTGCCTTTTCATTCTGTTAATGCTGTCTTTTGATGAACAGCTATTTCTAATTTTAACTTAATTTAGTTTATATATTTTTTTTAATTACTTGTGCTTTTTATGTCCAACCTAAAAACTTTTTTCTTATCCAGAGCTCATGAAGACATCATTCTTTGTTCAGATTTATCTTTTCACAGGTAAACTCATAATACATGTAGAATTATTTATGTTTGGTGTGAGTAGGAGTCAGGATGTGTGTTTTTTCATCATATTGTCTAATTGATATACATCAGACTCACTGAAGTGATTGACCTCTCCCTATGTCTCTGCAGTGCCACCTTGTTGTATATCTGGAGTCCATAAAAATGGTTTGGTTTCACAACTCATTCTGTTCCATTGGTCTACTTTTCTATCCTTAAGCCAGTTTCACACTATATTTATAATGTCTTGCAATCCAGATGCTTCTGGTTTTGGTTATGAATGCTGTCAACATTCATGTGTGGGTTTTTGTGTGAACCTGAGTTTTCAGATCAGTTGGGTAAATATCTAGGAGCTTGATTGCTGGATTGTATAGCGATTCTGTTTAGCTTTGTAAGAGACTGTCTTCTGAGTGCCTTGCAGTTTTGCATTCCCACCTGCAGTGAATGAGACTCCTTGTTCCTCATACTGACCAGTACTTGGTATTGTCAAGTTGTTAAACATTTCGCCATTCTAATAGAAGTAAGGGGGTATTTCATTGTGGTTTTAAGTTATATTTTCCTAATGGCTAACTAGTATTATTGAGTATCTTTTATATGTGTTTTATTCTTTTTATATCTTTGGTGAAATATGTTAGAGCTTTCCCTCATTTTAATAAAAATGGATTGGGTTGTTTTCTTGTCATTGTTTTTTTTTTTTTTTTTTTACTGAGGTATAGTTGATTTACAATATTTTTGTTTTGTAAATAGTTCATTTGTACCCTCTTTTAAGATTCCACATATAATTGATATATATATATCTCTCCTCTGAGTTACTTTACTCAGCATGGCAATCTCTAGGTCCATCCCTGTTGCTGTAAATAGCATTATTTTGTTCTTTTTTGTGTGTGTGTTCAGTCACTCAGTTTTGTCTGACTCTTTGCTACCCCATGGACTGCAGCACACCAGGCTTCCCTGTCCTTCACTGTCTCCTGGAGTTTGCTCAAACTCATGTGCATTGAGTCTCTGATGCAATCTAACCATCTCATACTCTGTCACCCTCTTCTGCACTGAGTCTTTCTCAGCATCAGGATCTTTTCCAGTGAGTCAGCTGTTCACATCAGGTGGCCAAAGTATTGGAGCTTCAGCTTTAGCATCAGTCCTTCCAGTGAAATATTCAGGATAGATTTCCTTTAGGATTGAATGGTTTGATCTCCTTGTTGTCCAAGGAACTCTCAAGATTATTCTGCAGCACCACAGTTTGAGAGAGCATTCTTCTTCAGCTCTCTGCCTTCTTTATGGTACAACTCTCACATATGTATATGACTCATGGAAAAACCATAGCTTTGACTATATGGACCTTTGTCAGCAAAGTGATGTCTCTGCTTTTTAATACACTCTCTAAGTTTGTCATAGCTTTTCTTCCAAGGAGCAAGTGTCCTGTAATTTCATGGCTGCAGTTTTTCATGGCTGCTGCATATTTAGAACCTCTCTAAATATATACATACCACATCTTCTTATCCATTCCCCTGTAGATGGACATCTAGATTGCTTCCATGTCCTTGCTACTGTAAATAATGCTGCAGTGAATATTGGACTACATGTATCTTTTCAACTTAGAGTTTTCTCCAGATATATGCCTAGGAGTTGGATATTTGTGTCATATGATAATTCTCCTTTTAGTTTTTTAAGGAACCTCCATACTGTTCTCCATAGTGGCTGTACCAATTTACATTCCCATCAACAACACAGAGTTCCCTTTTCCCCACACCCTCTCCAGCATCCAGTGTTTGTGGATTTTTTTGATGTTGGCCATTCTGACTGGTGTAAGATGATACCTCATTGTAGTATTGATTTGCATTTCTGTAACAATTAGTGATGTTGAGCATCTTTTCATGTGCTTTTTGGCTATCTCTTGTCATTGATTTGTAAGAGTTCTTTCTTATTCTAGATTTAAATCCTTCATAAGTGATTTCCAAATATTTTTTCCCTGTCTCTGGTTTGTCTTTTCATTTCTATGACAACAACTTTCACAGCAAAATATTTTAATTTTGGTAAAGTCTGTTTTCTAAATTTTAATTTTTTAAGATGGGTTTTGCTTTTGGTGTCATATCTAAAATTTCATTGCCTAAACAAAAGTGCACAAAGTAAAATTTTTTTCTCTGAAATTTGTATAGTTTTAGTTTTCACATTAAGTCTATGATGCATTAGTTAATTTTCATATAGGGTATGATTTGAGTTTCATTTCTTATGTCTGTGGATGCACAATGGTCCAGCACCATTGTAAAGCACCATTGTTGTAAAAATGATCCTTTCTCTGTTGAAATGCTTTTGTGTCATGTTAAAAAACAACAACAACAAAATCTTCAAGAGGTAGTGTTTACATGGGTCTGTTTCTAGGCTCTCGTTTCTGTTCACTGATTTTTGTGTCTAATTTTTCACTAGTATCATGCTATCTAGATTTTATAGGAAGGTCTTAAATTGGGCTAGTGGCAAATGCTTAACCTTTGTTCCCACAGAATCGTTCTGGCTGTTCTAGTTTTTTGTCTTTTCATATTAATTATGGACAAGCTTGTGGATAGCTACAAAAAACTTGTTAGTAAATCTGTGAATCAAATTAGGGAGAATTCACATCTTAACAATAGCGAGTTTTCCAACCTGTGAACACCGGGCATTATTTCATTTTTTTAGATCTTTGATTTTTTAAAGTTGTATTTTAGAGCATACATATTTCTACATACATATTTTATCATCTTAACCATTTTAAGTGACACTTCAGTGGTAATTTATTCTTTTTATTTATTTATTTTTGGCTGCACTCGGTCATCATTGCTTTTGCAAGGGCTTTCTCTAGTTGTGGTGAGTGGGGGCCTCTCAGTGTGGTGGCCTCCTCTGTTGTGCTCCTAGAGCTGGTGCTCTAGGCATGGGCTTCAGTAGTTGCAGCACACTAGCGCGATAGTTGCACCTCTCAGATTCTACAGTGTGGTGGGCTCAGTAGTTGTGGCACACGGGCTTAGTTGCCCTGCAGCATAGGGAATCTTCCTGGACCAGGGATCGAACCCATGTCTTATACATTGGCAGGCATGCTCCTGTCCACTGCCCTACTAGGGAAGTCCTTCAGTACATTGATAAAATTGGCAATCATAACTATCATCTGTCTCCACAACTCTTCCTCTTGAAAAACTGCAGGTCTATATCATCAAAACCATAACTCCAAACTACCCCCCTCCATAAGCCCTGTGAAAGTTTGTTGTTGAATCACAACGCCGGGATTCTTGGCCCCCAGAGGAGAAATCAATCCAGCTCCTGTCCACTGCCCTACTAGGGAAGTCCTTCAGTACATTGATAAAATTGGCAATCATAACTATCATCTGTCTCCACAACTCTTCCTCTTGAAAAACTGCAGGTCTATATCATCAAAACCATAACTCCAAACTACCCCCCTCCATAAGCCCTGTGAAAGTTTGTTGTTGAATCACGACGCCGGGATTCTTGGCCCCCAGAGGAGAAATCAATCCAGGGCCAGAGACGAGGCTTGATCGCTCAGAGCTTTTGTGTAATAAAGTTTTATTAAAGTATAAAGGAGATAGAGAAAACTTCTGACATAGGCATCAGAAGGGGGCAGAAAGAGTACCCCCTTGTTAATGTTAGCAATGAAATTATATACTCTCCAGTGAATCAAAACAATGTCTGGAGGTTGTAAAGACCTCACCAGACCTACTCCCATAATTTACATTTTAAGATAACAGAATTAGCCAGAAGTTTTAATCCAGAGACTGTCCTCAGGCAGAATACATTATTGTCATATAATCCTGGTGAAGAGCAGGTCTACTCCCATAATTTACAGAATTAGCCAGAAGGTTTAATCCAGAGACTGTCCTCAGGCAGGATACATTATTGTTATATAATCCTAAAGAATGTAGAGAAGGAAAAAAAAGTTTGTCCTTTCTTCCTCCTTCAGAATTCCAGACCCTTCTCTCCTTGGGGACCCCTAGACTTCTTATCAACCTGCCTAGGAAATGACTTTCTCACCTGGCAAGCACCATTCTACTTTCTGTTTCTATGATTTTGACTACTCTAGTAGTACATACTGGAGAAGGCAGTGGCAACCCACTCCAGTACTCTCGCCTGAAAAATCCTATGGACAGAGGAGCCTCGTAGGTTGCAGTCCCTGGGGTCACTGCAAGTCGGACACGACTGAGCAGCTTCACTTTCACTTTTCACTTTGATGCATTGGAGAAGGAAATGGCAGCCCACTCCAGTGTTCTTGCCTGGAGAATCCCAGGGATGGGGGAGCCTAATGGGCTGCCATTGATGGGGTCATACAGAGTCGGACACGACTGAAGCGACTCAGCAGCAGCAGCAGTACATACAGTACTTGTATGTATACAGACATACAGTAATTGTCTTTTTGTGACTCACNGAAGGAAATGGCAGCCCACTCCAGTGTTCTTGCCTGGAGAATCCCAGGGATGGGGGAGCCTAATGGGCTGCCATTGATGGGGTCATACAGAGTCGGACACGACTGAAGCGACTCAGCAGCAGCAGCAGTACATACAGTACTTGTATGTATACAGACATACAGTAATTGTCTTTTTGTGACTCACTTATCTCACTTGACATAATGTTCTCAAGGTTCTTTCTGGTTATATTGCAAAACTTTCTTCCTTTTTAAGATAGAATAATAATTTGTTGTATGTGTATGTCACATTTTGTTTATCCATTCATCCCTCAATGGACACTTGAATTACTTTCACATTTGAGCCTCTGTGAATGAAAATGCTGGTATAAGCATGGATGTACAAATATCTCCTTAAGATTCTACTTTCATTTCCTTTGGAGATATACCCAGAACTGGAGTTCCTGGACCATATAGTAATTCTAATGTTTAGTTTTTTGAGGCACTATCAAGCTGTTTTCCACAGCAATTACACCACGTTATATCTCCACCAGCCATGTACAAGTGTTCCAGTTAATCCGTATCCTTGCCAGCCCTTGTTATTTTCATGGTATTTAACAACCATCCTAATGGGTGTAAGACGAATCTCATTATAGTTTTGATTTGCATTTTCCTTATGATTAATGATGTTCACCATCTTCATGTGTTTATTGGCCATTTGTGTCTTCCTTGGGAAAATGTCTATTTTCATCCTTTGATCACTTTTGAAGAATTTTTTTTCGTTGAGTTCTAGTTCTGTATGTATTCTGGATATTAACCCTTTATAAAATACATGACTTACAGATACTTTCTCCCATTTGGGAATTGCCTTTTTACAATGTTGATATTGTGTTTTGATGCAAAAAATTTTTTAATTTTCACGAAGTCCAGTTGAT
This sequence comes from Oreotragus oreotragus, assembly GCA_006410675.1. NCBI lineage: Eukaryota > Metazoa > Chordata > Mammalia > Artiodactyla > Bovidae > Oreotragus > Oreotragus oreotragus. The sequence goes on along the minus strand of SJYX01015196.1, from coordinate 286,265 downwards.
TGGTGTTTTCTTTTGCTGCTTGTGCCTTTTGTCATGTTCAAGAAAATACTGTCAAATCTAACATCGGGAAGCTTTGGTTGCTATGTTTTCCTCTGAAGAGTTTTACATAGTTTTAGGTTTTACATTTAGGTCTTTGATCTATTTTGAGTTTGTTTTTATATATGGTATTAGATAAGGGTCCAACTTCATTTTTTTCATGTGGATATCCAGCTTTCCTAGCATCATTTAGTGAAAAGACTTTTCTTTCCCCATAAATGGTCTTGGAACCATTGTCAACAATCATTTAATCATGTATGCAAGGGTTTGTTTCTGGTCTCTCTTCTATTTCATTGTTCAGTTCAGTTCAGTCGTTCAGTGGTGTCTGACTCTTTGCGACCCCATGAATGGCAGTACACCAGGCCTCCCTGTCCATCACCAGCTCCCGGAGTTCACTCAGACTCACGTCCATCAAGTCAGTGATGCCATCCAGCCATGTCATTGAAAGGTTGTTGTTGAATTACGACACTGGCATTCTTGGCTCCCAGAGGAGAAGAATTCAATCTGGGGCCAGAGACGAGGCTTGATCACTCAGAGCTTTTGTAACAAAATTTTATTAAAGTATAAAGGAGATAGAGAAAGCTTCTGACATAGGCATCAGAAGGAGGCAGAAAGAGTACCCCACTGCTAGTCTTTAGCTGGATGTTATATAGTCACCAGCAGTCTGTTAATGAAAGAAAGGAATGTCTCAAAACTTAGAATGGCACCAGGCCCCTCACCCATAAGATGTATTTTGGGATAATCTTGGCTCCAAATGGTTTATCTTGGTCCATAAAAGGATTAACTTGAATCTTGAAGAGGGGCAGAGCACCATACAAATAGTGTCATTTACATAGATTAGAGGAACAATATCAGAGTATAACATACTG
>SJYX01015196.1:262477-280301 GCA_006410675.1 Oreotragus oreotragus | reverse complement strand
CCAGACAGCCATTTTGCTTTTTTGCATTTCTTTTCCATGGGGATGGTCTTGATCCCTGTCTCCTGTACAATGTCACGAACCTCATTCCATAGTTCATCAGGAACTCTATCTATCAGATCTAGGCCCTTAAATCTATTTCTCACTTCCACTGTATAATCATAAGGGATTTGATTTAGGTCATACCTGAATGGTCTAGTGGTTTTCCCTACTTTCTTCAATTTAAGTCTGAATTTGGAAATAAGGAGTTCATGATGTGAGCCACAGTCAGCTCCTAGTCTTGTTTTTCTTGACTGTATAGAGCTTCTCCATCTTTGGCTGCAAAGAATATAATCAATCTGATTTTGGTGTTGACCATCTGGTGATGTCCATGTGTAGAGTCTTCTCTTGTGTTGCTGGAAGAGGGTGTTTGCTATGACCAGTGCATTTTCTTGGCAAAACTCTGTTAGTCTTTGCCCTGCTTCATTCCGCATTCCAAGGCCAAATTTGCCTGTTACTCCAGGTGTTTCTTGACTTCCTACTTTAGCATTCCAGTCCCCTATAATGAAAAGGACATCTTTTCTTATAAGTATACAGAAGATGAAATGTAGAGTTACAAATCAAAGTTAAAATAATATTACCATTAATGATTACAAAGGTATTTACCTTTGTTCAGATCTTTATTTCTTCAAAACAGCTTCAAGTTATTGTGTATTGTGGTTTCATTTTACCTGCAGGATTCCTTTGAACATTTCTTTCCAAACAGGTCTAGTGGTAGCAAACTACCTTTTGTTTTTCTGGGGATGTATTCATTTCTACCTCACTGTGAAGCACAGTTTTGTCACATACAGAATTCTTGACTGATAGTTTTTTGGGTTTTTTTTTTTTCTTTTAGCTCTTTGAATATATGAGTTCATAGTCTTTTGGTCTCCAAAGGTTCTGATGAGAAATCTGCTTATAATGTTACTGATGAGCTTTTGTATGAAACAAATCATTTCTTTCTTGATATTTTCAAGGTTCTTTCTCTTTTTGTGTTTGTCTATTGATAATTTGAGTGTATATGTTTCTTTAAGGTTTTATCATTTTTGGAGTTTGTTGAACTTCTTGGATGTTTATATCCATGTCTTTCATCAAATTTAAATTTCATTTTCAAATTCATTGTTGCCCATTTTTGAAAATTTTAGCCATTCTAGATATGTAATGGTGTCTCACTTTTTAAATTTGTAGTTCCCTAATGATATATAATGTTGAGCTCCTTTTCATTTGCTGCTTTGCCATCTGTGTATCATCATGCTCAGATCTGTTGCCCCACAAAGTAGCTGCTACTTACAGCTGTTGTCTTTATTCCACCAAATTTTGACATATCCTTCTTCAGTGGTGGCTCCTTTAGTCCCCTTTTATGGACTCAGCCTAATGTATTCCTCCCTTATGCCCATGTTCTCCACATGTTCTTTTGTCTTAGCATCTTTGACTCCCTATTACATTTTTACATATTTAACCTTTGTTTTTCTCTACAATGCTGAGCACTTCTTGCAGGCAGGACTGCCTTTCCTCCATTTTATAGTACCTGCACTAGGTTGAATACCTGAAACATGGTGTTCTTGTGTGTTGAATGAAAGGTTAACTGATTTAATGCATATTGATGGGATATTTTCAATAAATTTTGCTTTTCTCCCAAAATATTAAAGAATATAAATAATGGACAGCCTTGGCTGGCTTTTATGACAAACTCAGTAAAATGATTTGAGATTGAATAGGGATCTGCTATTTCAGGGACCATTGTCATTCATGGATGTGTTTGTGGACTTTACCTGGGAAGAGTGGCAGCTGCTGGACTCAGCTCAGAAGCACCTGTACAGGAGTGTGATGTTGGAGAACTATAGAAACCTGGTGTCCCTGGGTACGTACTGCCCCCTTGAAAGGAGTGTGTGTAATCTCCAGGCTTCCTCTTCTTGGTGTCTGAAATCTGGGCACTTTTGTAAAATACTGGGTGATTTGGGGCTTATACTTAGAGCCCAGGTTTTCTTATTCTTTCTTTGGCATCAGAATATGCTGGTTGAATGGTGTTTACTTTGTTAGAGTGCAAAAGGGCAGCTTCATCATGTCACCTCTAAACTAAATTTTTCCAGTTTTTCTGAATCCCTGGGTCCTAGGCATTCTTGATCCAGATTGTCTATAATTTTCCATTCACAGGATATCAATACACCAAACCCAATATCATTTTCCAATTGGAACAAGAAGAGCTGTGGATGATGCACAGCCCAAGTCAGGGCCATTCAGGTGAGTGACCAGAACATTTAGATCTTTTCCTCCTTACTCAGAATCAGTGTGAGGTCTGACATTTTGTTCTCTTTGTGTTTGTACTTTTATGTTATTTGTAACCATCTTTTGCTCATTATTTCTTCTCTGGTATTCTCAGCTTCCTTCTTTCTTTTCTGAGGTAGTAGACTCATTTCATTATGCATTTAAGCAGCTTTATCTCTTTATCTCACCTCATGTGACTTTCACACCCTTTCTAAATAAAGTTAATCTTTCTAATATTAGAATTGTTTCAGCTGCAATTTTTAATTAACCTTAAATCAACCTATAAGATGAAGTGATTCATTATCACACATTACAAAATGTCCTAAAGTGGGTCAGCTCTAAGGATGACTAAGTGATTGACTCATTAAACTGCCACAGGTCTACTCCTTCCTTGCCATTCTAGCTATGTATTTTCCTCAAATTTCCTCCCTGTAGTCATCAGATGGCTATAACAGTTCCAGCCAATACCTGCAAATGTACCAGTGATCAATGGAATAAAGACTATTCCTTCCCACGTGGCCCTTTTTATCAGATGTTAAAATCTATTTCAGGAAGCCCCAGCAGACTAAACATGTTCAGTAGGCTAGATGTTTTTATCACATACCCTGTGTAAAACAGACTGGCAAGGGAAATGGCAAGCCATCACTGTTGGCTCAGATAAATCATGCTTCCCCTTTGGCAGAGGGTATGGAGATGGGTCTCCAGTTTCCTACCTGAAGCACATGGCCTTATGGATGGATGTAGAACATAAAATCAGGTTTCTGCCAGCCAGGAGAAGGGCAGCAGAACTGTCAGCTAGGCAGCAGTGTCCACCTACATCTTCCTTTTTGGTGAGGAATCATCCAGTCACACCCTTCTTTCCACCCATCCATCTTCAAAAATACTCTATCCACTCCTCTTTTCATTCACACTATTTTAGTGCAAGTCAAGATCTTTGTTTCTAATCAGAGCTGGTAGTAGTTTTTCATGGTCTGGTGATCTCTAATTAAAAGTATCCACACTCATCTCAAACACTAATAAAGTAATGCTCCAAATTCTCCAAGCTAGGCTTCAACAGTACATGAACCATGAACTTCCAGATGTTCAAGTTGGATTTAGAAAAGGCAGAGGAACCAGAAATCAAATTGCCAGTATCCATTGGATCATTGAAAAAGCAAGAGAGTTCCAGAAAAACATCTACTTCTGCTTTATTGACCATGCCAAAGCCTTTGACTGTGTGGATCACAACAAACTATGGAAAATTCTTAAAGAGATGGGAATACCAGACCACCTGACCTGCCTCCTGAGAAATCTGGATGCAGGTCAAGAAGCAACAGAACTGGACCTAGAACAATGGATTGGTTCCAAATTGGGAAAGGAGTACATCAAGGCTGTATATTTTCATGCTGCTCATTTAACTTATATACAGAGTACATCATGCAAAATGCCAGGCTGGATGAAGCACAAGCTGGAATCAAGATTTCTGGAGAAATATCAATAACCTCAGATTCACAGATGACATCACCCTTATGGCAGAAAGTGAAGAACTAAAGAGCTTCTTGATGAAAGTGAAAGAGGAGAATGAAAAAGTTGGCTTAAAACTCAGTGGTAAAAAAACTAAGATCATGGCGTCCAGTCCTATCGCTTCATGGAAAATAGGTGGGGAAACTGGAAACAGTGACAGACTTTATTCTGGGGGGCTTAAAAATCACTGCAGATGGTGAGTGCAGCCATAAAATTAAAAGACGCTTGCTCCTTTGGAGAAAAGCTGTGACAAACTTAGATAGCATATTAAAAAGCAGAGATACTTACTTTGCCCACAAAGGTCCATTTAGTCAAAGTAGTCCAAACTACTGTTTTTTCCAGTAGTGATGTATGGATGTGAGAGTTGGACTATAAAGAAAGCTGAGTGCAGAAGAATTGGTACTTTTGAACCATGTTGTTGGAGAAGACTCCTGAGAGTCCCTTAGACTACAAGGAGATCAAACCAGTCAATCCTAAAGGAAATCAGTCCTGAATATTCATTGGAAGGACTGATGCTGAAGCTGAAACTCCCAATATTTTGGTCACCTAATGCGAAGAACTGACTTATTGGAAAAGACTCTGATGCTGGGTAAGATTGAAGGCAGGAAAGAGGATGACAGGATGAGATGGTTGGATGGCATCACCGACTTGATAGACATGAGTTTGAACAAGCTCTGGGAGTTGGTGATGGACAGGGAAGCCTGCAGTGCTGCAGTTCATGGGGTCGCAAAGAGTTGGACATGTCTGAACTGACCTGCACCAAAAGAATATTTAGACATGTGAAGAAGAGTCTGTGGTGGGTAAATTCTAAATTTGTGAAAGATGACAGAGAAAACTTGGCAGCTAAGTAAAACAACTCAAGAGAAAAAATAATTTATGAATGAAAACTAACCATGGTACACTTGCATGATTTACCTGTGAACAGAAATTACATGGCTGTGAAGATGTAAAACCTGAAGGCTGATTTAAGCAAAAATATGAAATTGCTTGATTAGGATGGTGCAGGTATGGGAAGAGAGTGTGTATATCATGGGGAATATTCAGGGACGAGGGTGAAAGGAATTCAGTCTCTACCCTACACACTGAGTAATTAGCAGAAAATCAAGTACAACAGAATAGGCTGTTATTTAGAAAACATGGAGGAAAATGCCATAAGAAAGAGCTAAGAAACAAAACTTTTTTCCTCTGAGGAGAATGAAAAACAGAGGCAAGGTGAATAGATGCTGTTTAAACATTAACTACCTCCTCCCCCCACCAAATTCAAAAAATACAAAATAGATAAAGATCAAGACACAGGTCTGAGTTCTTATTTGGAGGTTGAATAGAAGCGAGAATGGGTAAAGTTGACATATTAATAGATATAACAGAGTAACATGCTGACCAAGGTGAAGGACAGAGCAGGGCATTGAGAGAACACAACAGAAGGTCAGCTGTGAAGAAGCAACAGCACAGGGTCTTAATCCTCATACCAGGGTTCTCTACATCCTAAATCTGAACCCTTATTTATTTGTACAGAAACCTCCAAATTATAAATGTTCCCAAACATCAGTTCCCACTTAGAGCAGTGTCTACCTCCATGCTCTGAGAAATGAAAATTTTAATTTTGCTCATTTTTTCCCTTGTACTTTCCTTTTTTTTTTTTTTTTTNAACTGGACCTAGAACAATGGATTGGTTCCAAATTGGGAAAGGAGTACATCAAGGCTGTATATTTTCATGCTGCTCATTTAACTTATATACAGAGTACATCATGCAAAATGCCAGGCTGGATGAAGCACAAGCTGGAATCAAGATTTCTGGAGAAATATCAATAACCTCAGATTCGCAGATGACATCACCCTTATGGCAGAAAGTGAAGAACTAAAGAGCTTCTTGATGAAAGTGAAAGAGGAGAATGAAAAAGTTGGCTTAAAACTCAATGTTAAAAAAACTAAGATCATGGCGTCCAGTCCTATCGCTTCATGGAAAATAGGTGGGGAAACTGGAAACAGTGACAGACTTTATTCTGGGGGGCTTAAAAATCACTGCAGATGGTGAGTGCAGCCATAAAATTAAAAGACGCTTGCTCCTTTGGAGAAAAGCTGTGACAAACTTAGATAGCATATTAAAAAGCAGAGATACTTACTTTGCCCACAAAGGTCCATTTAGTCAAAGTAGTCCAAACTACTGTTTTTTCCAGTAGTGATGTATGGATGTGAGAGTTGGACTATAAAGAAAGCTGAGTGCAGAAGAATTGGTACTTTTGAACCATGTTGTTGGAGAAGACTCCTGAGAGTCCCTTAGACTACAAGGAGATCAAACCAGTCAATCCTAAAGGAAATCAGTCCTGAATATTCATTGGAAGGACTGATGCTGAAGCTGAAACTCCCAATATTTTGGTCACCTAATGCGAAGAACTGACTTATTGGAAAAGACTCTGATGCTGGGTAAGATTGAAGGCAGGAAAGAGGATGACAGGATGAGATGGTTGGATGGCATCACCGACTTGATAGACATGAGTTTGAACAAGCTCTGGGAGTTGGTGATGGACAGGGAAGCCTGCAGTGCTGCAGTTCATGGGGTCGCAAAGAGTTGGACATGTCTGAACTGACCTGCACCAAAAGAATATTTAGACATGTGAAGAAGAGTCTGTGGTGGGTAAATTCTAAATTTGTGAAAGATGACAGAGAAAACTTGGCAGCTAAGTAAAACAACTCAAGAGAAAAAATAATTTATGAATGAAAACTAACCATGGTACACTTGCATGATTTACCTGTGAACAGAAATTACATGGCTGTGAAGATGTAAAACCTGAAGGCTGATTTAAGCAAAAATATGAAATTGCTTGATTAGGATGGTGCAGGTATGGGAAGAGAGTGTGTATATCATGGGGAATATTCAGGGACGAGGGTGAAAGGAATTCAGTCTCTACCCTACACACTGAGTAATTAGCAGAAAATCAAGTACAACAGAATAGGCTGTTATTTAGAAAACATGGAGGAAAATGCCATAAGAAAGAGCTAAGAAACAAAACTTTTTTCCTCTGAGGAGAATGAAAAACAGAGGCAAGGTGAATAGATGCTGTTTAAACATTAACTACCTCCTCCCCCCACCAAATTCAAAAAATACAAAATAGATAAAGATCAAGACACAGGTCTGAGTTCTTATTTGGAGGTTGAATAGAAGCGAGAATGGGTAAAGTTGACATATTAATAGATATAACAGAGTAACATGCTGACCAAGGTGAAGGACAGAGCAGGGCATTGAGAGAACACAACAGAAGGTCAGCTGTGAAGAAGCAACAGCACAGGGTCTTAATCCTCATACCAGGGTTCTCTACATCCTAAATCTGAACCCTTATTTATTTGTACAGAAACCTCCAAATTATAAATGTTCCCAAACATCAGTTCCCACTTAGAGCAGTGTCTACCTCCATGCTCTGAGAAATGAAAATTTTAATTTTGCTCATTTTTTCCCTTGTACTTTCCTTTTTTTTTTTTTTTTTTTAATGTTGGCTGCACTTAATCTTCATTGTGGCATTCAGTTGGATCACATACTCTTAGTTGCCCTGCAGTATGTGGGATCTTAGTTCCACAACCAGGAATCAAATCAGCATCCGCTGCATTGGAAGATTGATTCTTAACCACTGGGCCACCAGGGAAGTTCCTCCATGTGCTTTCCAAAGAAGCTATTATACAAAATTTTGAAACAAAGCTATATTTATTATCAGATCTCTATGCCTTTTTTCATGTTTTGATTTGTTTTGTTTCTGCAGGTGCCCAGGGGTTTGTGTACATTTACATTTGAGATTTTATTTATATTCAGAACTGATATCAGAAATTAAGAAAAACCTCATGACATGGAATTTTTAAGGCAATTTTATGCTTTACTATGATCATGTCACTATTTATAACATATGAGTATTTTCATTTCTAGACGAAGTCTGGGAAATTGATGGTTGTGTGGAATGGCACCAGGAAAATCAAGGCAATCTGGGAAGTATGGCAGAAGGCTATCCCTGTATTCCATTTGGAAAACTGTGTCTTATTACTGCAAATAATGCTTCTTCAAGACAGAGACTTTATAAATGTGTCACAAATGGGAAGAGTTTGAAATGTAATATAGGTTTCAGTAATAATTACACTGGAAAGAATCCTAATGACTTTCATGCATTGAGGGAATCATCCTTCCTTTCTAAACATAAACAAGCTGTTATTGGCATAAAATACTGTGAAAGTGATGAATCTGGAAAAACTGCCAATAGAAAGCCACTGCTTATTTGCCAACAAATGCATGTGGGAGGGAAATCGTTTGAATGCAGTTCCTGTGGGAAGGCCTTGAGCAGCAAGTCGAACCTTCTGGTGCATCAGGAAACTCATGAAGAAGCAAAACCCTACAAGTGTGATGGATGTGGGAAAGACTTCAGCAACAAGTCCTACCTCGTTGCACATCAGAGAACTCACACAGGAGAGAAACTACATGAATGTAGTGATTGTCAGAAAACTTTTAGTTTCAATTCACAACTTGTTATACATCAGAGAATTCACACACAGGAGAATCCCTATGAATGCTGTGAATGTGGGAAAGTCTTCACTAGGAGAAACCAGCTTGTTTCCCACCAGAGAACTCATTCGGGACTGAAACCCTATGGATGTCATGAATGTGGGAAAGCTTTTGGTTTGAAATCACAACTCATTATACATCAAAGAATTCATACTGGAGAGAAACCCTATGAATGCAGTGATTGTCAGAAAGCCTTTAATACAAAGTCTAACCTCATGGTACATCAGAGAACTCACACAGGAGAGAAACCTTATAGTTGTAGTGAATGTGGGAAAGCTTTTACTTTCAAGTCACAGCTCATTGTACATCAGGGAGCACACAGTGGCGTCAAACCCTATGGATGTAATCAATGTGGAAAAGCTTTCAGTTTGAAGTCACAACTCATTGTACATCAGAGAAGTCACACAGGAGTGAAACCCTATGGATGCAATCAATGTGGGAAAGCTTTTAGGAGCAAGTCGTACCTCATTATACATCAGAGAACTCACACAGGAGAGAAACTCCATGAATGCTGTGAATGTGGGAGAGCCTTCAGTTTTAATTCACAACTTATTATACATCAGAGAATTCACACAGGGGAGAATCCCTATGAATGCAGTGAGTGTGGGAAAGCCTTCAGTCGGAAATACCAGCTCATTTCACACCAGAGAACTCATGCAGGGGAGAAGCCCTATGAATGCAGTGATTGTGGGAAAACTTTTGGTTTGAAATCACAGCTCATGATACATCAGCGAACTCATACAGGAGAGAAGCCCTATGAATGTAGTGAATGTCAGAAAGCCTTTAATACAAAGTCAAACCTTATTGTACATCAGAGAACCCACACAGGAGAAAAACCATATGGTTGTAGTGAATGTGGGAAATCCTTTACTTTTAAATCACAGCTCATTGTACATCAGGGAGCACACACTGGAGTAAAACCCTATGGTTGTAATCAGTGTGGGAAAGCCTTCAGTTTGAAGTCACAGCTCATTGTACATCAGAGAAGTCACACAGGATTGAAACCCTATGGGTGCATTGAATGTGGGAAAGCTTTTAGGAGTAAGTCCTACCTCATCATACATACAAGGACTCACACAGGGGAGAAACCACATGAATGCAGTGAATGCGGGAAATCCTTCAGTTTTAACTCACAACTTATTGTACATCAGAGAATTCATACAGGAGAGAGTCCCTATGAATGCAGTGATTGTGGGAAAGCCTTTAATAGGAAAGACCAGCTCATCTCACATCAGCGAACTCATGCAGGGGAAAAACCTTATGGGTGTAGTGAGTGTGGGAAAGCCTTTAGTAGCAAGTCATATCTCATTATACACATGAAAACTCATTCAGGAGAGAAACCATATGAATGTCACAAATGTGGGAAAGCCTTCATTTGGAAGTCACTACTCATTGTACATGAGCGAACTCATGCAGGGGAAAACCCTTATAAATGCAGTCAGTGTGAGAAATCCTTCAGTGGGAAATTACGGCTCCTTGTACATCAGAGAATGCACATGAGAGAGAAGCCCTATGAATGCAATGAGTGTGAAAAAGCCTTCATTAGGAAGTCTCAGCTCATTGTACATCAGCGGACTCATTCAGGGGAGAAACCCTATGAGTGCAGTGAGTGCGGAAAAACTTTCTCTCAGAAATCAATTCTCAGTGCACATCAGAGGACTCATACTGGAGAGAAACCCTGTAAATGCACTGAATGTGGGAAAGCCTTTTGTTGGAAGTCACAACTCATTATGCATCAGAGAATTCATGCAGATGAGAAACATATTGGTGAGTTAAATATAAGAAACTTTCTCTCAAAAGTGAATTCACAGGAATTCCTAGAAAATTCATACAGGAGAGAAACTTTATAAATGGAATCATCTCATTGTACACCATGTATGTATGGCATGTGGAGAGAAATCCACAGAAAGCTGTTTTTTATACACACACACACACACACACAAATCAGTAAATGTACACAGGAACTGTATGAATTCAGTGAACCCTCTGAAAGTTCTTAGCAGGAAGTCGCACCATCTCTTTAAATTTGTCCAGCTGAGGAACACTATGAATGAAGTGAATATCAGAAACTCATTTCTTAACATGCTAACATCTGCAAAGAGTAAATTTCATAATGCAAATGAATATAGAATACAGTCCTTTGAAATTCACAGTTTATTGGAATTAGGATTTTAATGAGAAAAAATGTTAATTGAATGTATTGCAGGCATCAGAAGCTAATATGTTGGAGAAACCATGGTATAAAGTTAGGAAAATTCTTCATCTAGAAATGACAGGCTTCTAATAAGTAAAAATGTGAATGAGTGAAGATCTATGAATATTTTTTAAGCCTCTACAGGAAGGTTTACTGTTTTGATTCATCTGGAAAAAAAATTTCCTTTATAAATTTAGGGGAAATTGTGCTTCTAAACTGTTAGGAAAAGCTTGTAAAAAAACTATCCAACTATCAGTGATAAACATTTTATAGAATATAAAGATTTTCTTAGCTGAGTAAATGTAATAATCATGATAATAATAAGGATCACATCAGAAGCCCTTCAGCAATGTTTAGGTGTTTTCTTCCTTTCTGTACTATAAAATATGTTTTGTGGACTTTGGCATATTCTTATGGATGCCATATTTGATAAATAAGTAGATAACAATACCGTTTCCCAGGGATTTATACTATGCATGGCAACATCTTTCTTTAAAATACAACTTGTTACTAGAATAATATGGCATATAAATGCATTTCAGTACTTTAAAACCTTTACTATTGTTTTGTACCCTCTGTAAATGGACCTGAAAGCTCTCTCTTTAGTTATATAATCAGTATAGCCCACATTTCATGTGATTGCATATCTGGAATCTGTCCTCCCCTCTTTGATTAGAATACCTTGATTTCCTTTAAGAGAATTGACAGTGTATGCAATGCATGAATGATCAGATCGTCATTCAGGGTACCCTGCCAGGAGCTGGCTGAGATAGTCCAGAATTTAAATTTTTATTGGACTCCTTAGTACAGAAAGTCAAACTTAGCTTTTGTTCTCAGGTAATATCTTGCTGCAAATATTAATTAGTTTCTTCTATATAGCTTACCCAGAATAGCTTTAGTTGTTATCACTTCTTATTTCTAGTTCACTTCTCTCTTAATTTGAGCTATCTGGTATCCTCTCAGTACATTTAAATGATATCTTTAAGTGATGCTGCTGAAGCTTGCATGTATAGCTGTAGATTCAGGGCAGTGAAAAGTCATTCTACCAGTGGCTTGCTTACAAAATCAGCTTTTTTCATAACCTCACCAATTACCTTTTATGTATTAGCATTAATCAGGAAAGAGAACCCTGAATCTAGAACCCTGAAAATAAGTTTAGGGCTGTCTTGGAGGAATATGAGGATTTAAAACTGCAGATATTTCTGAAGCACCCACTACTTTGTGCCCTTCAGTGGGGAATCCCATTACTTACCCAAAGAAACTGTTTCTTCCATGGAGAATATAGTTACTGATTTCTGTCCAGAGTCAAGAAACTTGGAGTGAAGAATGATGACTCACAGAAGGGCAGAGAAAGCTTGCATAAGGAAAGAATTTCAGATATTTGCTATAGTCTATCCCCTAAACTTGGAAAATGTCATGAATATGTTATTTTGTCATTGATGTTCCAAGGAAGATACATACACATAATAAAGAATAAACATATTCTGTGTCCCAGTCTCCAAGGTCTATTAGATTTTAAAGGTGCTATGTTATGTGATGTGCATTCACATGCAGCCTCCTCCAGTAGAACCCAGAGATGTCAATATAATGTTGGAGATGTAAATCAAGTAACTGTGTGAAAGGGTATTGCTGGATTGGGTTTGATCTTAAATGTAAAGTTTTCCAGGTGAATGAAACTGAGCAAAAATGAATAGATTTTTGTAGGCAAAAAAGAGTTAAAATTTTAATCTCTGGCTTGAAAATCTACCTAATTCCTTTAAGTCTGCCCTAGCCCCAGAAAAGAAAGATGTTCCTGAGACTTTCAGTGATAGTTATTTTCCAGGAACATTAAGGGAATGATAATTCTAATGTTTTACAGTGTTTCACAGAAATTAGACATTTGGGGGGAAAACGACAAAGTCATTTGTGAACATGTAATAGATTTTAAAATCCTAAATGGAATTATAGCAAAAATGGATCCAATAATGTATAGTTTTTATTTCATTAAGTCATGACATTATTCAGTGTAGCAGAATGTTAGTAGTGAACTCAATATTTTATTACCAACAGTATCACTGTATTTTTCATAATGCTAATGTGCCCGGCTACATTTTTACATCCTCTTTGTAGTTAAGTGCAATCGTGCTGCTAATTCTGAATAATCAAATGGAAATAGGAGTTACTGAGGAATAATGTGAAGGTTTTTCTGAAGAAAAACATGTGAGGGGAGCCCCCTAGTGTCCTTTAATCTTTTCTTTTTAATACGCAGTAAGCCAGATGTTGGGAGACTCAGCAGCCATCCTAGAAACTGAATTCCTCTTGAGGATGGAAGCCATCTGCTTGAGTGTAGTAGAGAACAGTGATGTGGCTCTCTGGTAATGGTGGAGCTGCTATACCAACCCTAGACTACCAAGTCTGGGCATCTTTTTACACAAAAGAGAGGTGAACTGTCTTGTCCAAGTCTTTTTTGCTGTTGTTGGGAGGAGACTTTGTTCTGTATGTGCACCTGAATCTGATCCTAATTAAAACATATTAGGATGCTTGGAAGATTTAATATTAAAAAATGTTTTTGTAAAATTAATTACTACATGGGGGTGGGAGCCATGAGTATTATCTCAGTGTGTGTAAATAAGTCAGTTTGATGGGCTATAATTCCAATAGATGATTTTTAATTATTATTAAATTAGAGATAGAAGTTAAATCCTTTGCAAGTAGTTTGTTCGAAAACTGAAAAAAGGTCATACTTTTTGATAAAACAGCAATTTAAACAGTATACCTTTAAATTGAGAACATTTAAAGCATGCTTATCAATTTTATTGAGCAATCTAATGGCAGTTCTAGTCAATATGTGAGAACAAAAAGTTGTAAGGAATTGGGGGTTTGGGTAGAAACAAAAATCCAGTTGTGTGGAGATGTCATTGTCTGTTGAGAAAAACCAAAATGAACTATAGGTAAATACTTAAACTACAGGCTTTAAGGCAAGATGTTTTGTATAGCTCTGAAAGCTGGCAGCTTGACTGTGAGCACAAGCAGACCTCTACATCTCTGTGCTCAGATTAATCTGCCCTCAAAATATCTGAAGGCAGTTTGCAAATCAACCAAAAGCTTCAACAAACCTTAATTGAAATACAGATCAAATTCAGTCATCCTTATCCTATTTCCCAGTCTAAAAGTGGACACCCTTTTCTGCAAGTAAATATATATTCAGAGCAGAGTAAATATATATTCCCATTCGGTTCTCTATTTCTCTGCACTGATCGCTGAGGAAGGATTTCTTATCTCTTCTTGCTATTCTTTGGAACTCTGCATTCAGATGCTTATATCTTTCCTTTTCTCCTTTGCTTTTCGCATCTCTTCTTTTCACAGCTATTTGTAAGGCCTCCCCAGAGAGCCATTTTGCTTTTCTGCATTTCTTTTCCATGGGGATAGTCTTGATCCTTGTCTCCTGTACAGTGTCACGAACCTCAGTCCATAGTTCATCAGGCAGTCTATCTATCAGATCTAGCCCCTTAAATCTATTTCTCACTTCCACTGTATAATCATAAGGGATTTGATTTAGGTCATACCTGAATGGTCTAATGGTTTTCCCTACTTTCTTCAATTTAAGTCTGAATTTGGCAATAAGGAGTTCATGATCTGAGCCACAGTCAACTCCCGATCTTGTTTTTGTTGACTGTATAGAGCTTCTCCATCTTTGGGTGCAAAGTATATAATCAATCTGATTTCGGTATTGACCATCTGGTGATATCCATGTGTAGAGTCTTCTCTTGTGTTGTTGGAAGAGGGTGTTTGCTATTACAAGTGCATTTTCTTGTCAAAACTCTATTAGTCTTTGCCCTGCTTCATTCCAGATTCCAAGGCCAAATTGGCCTGTTACTCCAGGTGTTTCTTGACTTCCTACTTTCGCATTCCAGTCCCCTATAATGAAAAGGATATCTTTTTTGGGTGTTAGCTCTAAAAGGTCTTGTAGGTCTTCATAGAACCGTTCAACTTCAGCTTCTTCAGCATTACTGGTTGGGGTATACACCTAAGAGAAGCAGAAGATATTAAGAGGTGGCAAGAATACACAGAACTGTACAAAAGGGATCTTCAAGATGAGGATAATCACAATGGTGTCATCACTCACCTAGAGCCAGACATCCTGGAATGTGAAGTGGGCCTTAGAAAGCATCACTATGAACAAAGCTAGTGGAGGTGATGGAATTCCAGTCAAGATATTTCAAATCCTGAAAGATGATGCTGTGAATCATGACAGCAAATTTGGAAAACTCAGCAGTGGCCACAGGACTGGAAAAGGTCAGTTTTCATTCCAATCCCAAAGAACGGCAATGACAAAGAATGTTCAAACTACCACACAATTGCATTCATCTCACACACTAGTAAAGTAATGCTCAAAATTCTCCAAGCCAGGCTTCAGCAATACATGAAACATGAACTTCCAGATGTTCAAGCTGGCTTTAGAAAAGGCAGAGGAGCCATATCAAATTGCCAACATCCGCTGGATCATGGAAAAAGCAAGAGAGTTCCAGAAAAACATCTATTTCTGCTTTATGGACTATGCCAAAGCCTTTGATTGTGTGGATCACAATAAACCAGACCACCTGACCTGCCTCTTGAGAAACTTATATGCAGTCAGGAAGCAACAGTTAGAACTGGACATGGAACAACAGACTGGTTCCAAATAGGAAAAGGAGTACGTCAAGGCTGTATATTCTCACCCTGCTTATTTAACTTATTTGTAGAGTACATCATGAGAAACGCTGGGCTGAAAGAAGCACAAGCTGGAATCAAGATTGCCGGGAGAAATATCAATAACCTCAGATATGCAGATGACACCACCCTTATGGCAGAAAGTGAAGAGGAACTAAAAAGCCTCTTGATGAAAGTGAAAGAGGAGAGTGAAAAAGTTGGCTTAAAGCTCAACATTCAGAAAACGAAGATCATGGCATCCGGTCCCATCACTTCATGGGAAATAGATGGGGAAACAGTGGAAACAGTGTCAGACTTTATTTTTTTGGGCTCCAAAATCACTGCAGATGGTGACTGCAGCCATGAAATTAAAAGACACTCACTCCTTGGAAGAAAAGTTATGACCAACCTAGACAGCATACTGAAAAGCAGAGACATTACTTTGCCAACAAACGACGTCTAGTCAAGGCTATGCTTTTTCCAGTGGTCATGTATGGATGTGAGAGTTGGACTGTGAAGAAAGCTGAGCACCAAAGAATTGATGCTTTTGAACTGTGGTGTTGGAGAAGACTCTTGAGAGTCCTGTGGACCGTAAGGAGATCCAACCAGTCCATTCTGAAGATCAGCCCTGGGATTTCTTGGGATGGACTGATGCTAAAGCTGAAACTCCAGTACTTTGGCCACCTGAAATGCCAAGAGTTGACTCATTGGAAAAGACTCTGATGCTGGGAGGGATTGTGGGCAGGAGGAGAAGGGGACGACAGAGGATGAGATGGCTGGATGGCATCACTGACTCGATGGACATGAGTGAGTGAACTCTGGGAGTTGGTGATGGACAGGGAGTCCTGGCATGCTGCGATTCATGGGCTTGCAAAGAGTCAGACACAACTGAGCGACTGAACTGAACTGAAATATATTTTCAGGACAAAGGAAATTATCAGGAATATATAGATACCTTATATAGTGAAAAGTATAATTTTACCAAAAAGATGATTCTACATGTGCAGGCACTTAAAGCATCAAAATCATGCAAAAACAAAGCTTTATATACTCTTAGCAGTTTAGTTGGACACTTCAACATTTATTTCTCAGTAGCATAACTTGCAGACCAAAAATAAGACTGTGGAAGCACTGGGTAATGCCATTAACAAACTAGACTTGGTAGACACATCTAAAACATCTAACAGCAGAAGAGACATTCTTTTCAATTGCACAGGAAGCATTCATCAATACAGACATTAACTATAAAATTTTTCAAATAACTGAAGTCATACAAAATGTCATCAGACTGTAATGCAGCTTTACAAGAAACCAACTGCAAAAAGAACAGGAAAATCCCCAAACACTTGGAAATGAACACAATTCCCGTCCTAGATATTTCAAGAAAAATATGGAAAATAAACATATACAAGTTAAAATACAACATTGATTTTTTTTTTAGAGATGCAGATAAAGCAGTGCATAGAGAGAATATCACTAAATACTTGTATTAAAAAAGAATAAGGGTCTCACCTCAATAAAGTCCCACCATAAGAAACAAGAAACAAACCCCAGTGTAAATAGGAATGAAATAGTAAGGATAAGACCAGAGACCAATGGAACAAACAAATAGGGGAAAAAGGAAGGGAATAAACAAGACAAAACATAATCTGACAACTTTGATGAAGTGGACTAAATTCATGAAAGGTAGAAACTACCAATAAAGGTAATCCAAATAGTGGTACATTAATTAAAGATATTAAATTCAGTTTAAAATCTCCCAACAAAGAAAAGGATCAACCCCATGTCCAAGGAGTGGCAGTTCCATGGGCACAGGAGGGCCAAGAGGAGCTAGTCCACATTCAAGGTCAAGAGGGGCAGCCATGAGGAGATACCCCTCATCCAAGGTAAGGAGCAGTGGTTGTGCTTTGCTGGGGCAGCCGTGAAGAGATACCCCACATCCAAGGTAAGAGAAATCCAAGTAAGATGGTAGGTGTTGTGAGGGCATCAGAGGGCAGACACACCAAAACCATAATCACAGAAAACTAGCCAATCTGATCACACAGACCACAGCCTCTCTTAACTCAAGGAAACTAAGCCATGCCATGTGGGACCACCCAAGATGGATGGGTCATGGTGGAGAGGTCTGACAGAATGTGGTCCACTGGAGAAGGGAATGGCAAACCACTTCAGTATTCTTGCCTTGAGACCCCCATGAACAGTATAAAAAAGGCAAAATGATAGGATACTGAAAGAGGAACTCCCCAGGTCGGTAGGTGCCCAATATGCTACTGGAGATCAGTGGAGAATAACTCCAGAAAGAATGAAGGGGTGGAGCCAAAGCAAGAACAATACCCAGTTGTGGATGTGACTGGTGATAGAAGCAAGGTCTGATGCTGTAAAGAGCAATATTGCATAGGAACCTGGAATATTAGGTCCATGAATCAAGGCAAATTGGAAGTGGTCAAACAGATGGCAAGAGTGAACTTCGACATTCTAGGATTCAGCGAACTAAAATGGACTGGAATGGGTGAATTTAACTCAGATGACCATTATGTTTACTACTGTGGGCAGGAATCCCTCAGAAGAAATGGAGTAGCCATCATGATCAAAAAAAGAGTCCAAAATGCAGTACTTGGATGCAATCTCAAAAACGACAG
>SJYX01015196.1:127281-249926 GCA_006410675.1 Oreotragus oreotragus | reverse complement strand
TACATGTCTGTTCATGTGAAATTCTAAAAACAAGTCAAGGTCACCACATCAGCACACGTGCACTAGGCGGAATGCACAGGCACCTATACTCAGCAAGTATTCTCTTCAAAGAGTTTGGGTCAGTTGCCCAAGAACCCATGAATGTGTAACTTATCACATCATAGTAACAGCCAGCTATTGGCAGTTGAGACACTATTATAAATCTGGAGACTTCTTCCCTGACGATGGAGGCGGGGGTTGTAGTGGGTGGGAGAACAAACAGCTGTTACATGTCGCTAGTAACTCAACTTTGTAATACATATATTTTACTATCCTCCCTTCAAACTCTGGGTCAGTTTAACTCAAAGGTATTCTGCTACTGCAAAGTATATCCAGACTTTCTCAACAGTTTACAAAAAGATAACAAAAACAACATAAAAATCCGATAAATTCAAACTGATCGAGTATCAACGATATCTGTCCTACAGATCAAAGTTCTTTCCAGATTTTTGGAGGAAGAATTATCTTGCTTCTTAAAAGTCCGACAGCCACTTTTCTATGATAACGCAGTTGAACTAAGTCTGAGACGTGAGACTTCATTCATTCCACCTGCTGCCAGCACATTCTAGATCTCAGGCACCCTTCTAGGCACTGGGTCACTGCCCTCATAACGCAGTTGAACTAAGTCTGAGACGTGAGACTTCATTCATTCCACCTGCTGCCAGCACATTCTAGATCTCAGGCACCCTTCTAGGCACTGGGTCACCGCCCTCATTGGGGCTTTGCTTCCAGTGGAGGGACACAGTTAGTAAACAAGTAAATGTATAATCTAACAGGTAGGAATGGTGCTAGGGAGGAAAACAAAGCCCGACAAAGGATATCAGTTCTTATCAACAGGGTGGTCAGGGAAGATTCTCTGAGAAGGTGACATGTTAGCAGACGGAAGTGAATGAGCTAGCCCGGCAGTTTTCCTGGAAGAGACCCTTCTGCACAGAGGGCATGGCAAGTGCAAAGGCCCTGAGGAGGAAGTGTACCTGGAGTGTTCAGGGAGAAGCCAGGAGGCCAGAGCAGCTGGGCCAGAAGGGCAGCTCAGAGAGGCAGCAGACAGCGGATCCCACAGGGCCTTGGAGGCCGCTGTAAGATGGGAAGCTAGGCAGTGACGGAGCCAATCCTGGGCACAGAAGGCTCACTCTGCTGCTATGTTGACTGAGCTGAAGACTGAACGTATAGACATACTGAAACAAGGTTACCAAAATTGTATTACCTTTTAAATATATACGCTTGACAAATGAAAACTTTTTCCAATACAAAAAACAATTTACTATAATTGCTATTTACCTCTTTCAACTCCAAAAATTATAACCTCATTTGAAAGTGATACCCAGAACATTTAAATAGAAATGCAAGTTAAAACCATGGTGAAAGGCCACGTACCATTTAGAATGCTCAAAACAGATAAAAACCATGACAATATCAGGTGCTGACAGGGACAGAAAGCAACTGGAAACCTCATACATCAATGACAGAAATACAAAATGGTACAGTTAGTCTGGAAAGAAGTTTGTTTCTCACAAAGTTAGACATACAATTACCCTATGATCCAGCAATCCTACTCCTAGAATTGAAAACTCATGTTCACACAAAAAACCTGTAAACAAATGTTTCTAGCAGCTTTATCCATAACAGCCCCAAACTGGAAACAAGCCAAATATCTTTCAGGTAATGAGTGGATAAACGAACTGTGACATATACAAGCAATAAACAAGAACAAACCATTGATCGTGCAATAACATGGATGAATCTCAAAAGCACTATAATACATGGAAGACGCCAGACTCAAAAGATCACATCATCCCATTTATAGGATATTGTGGAATAGGCAGAACTATAGGGAGAGAAAACAGAGCAGCAGTTGTCAGAGACTAAACCAGGCCAGGTCGATAAAAGGAGCGACGTGAGAGAATCCGGCCGGAGTCAGGGAGGAGATGGCACTGCTCTGTACCTTTACTGTGGTGGGGACGTAACTCTGCGCATTTGCCAGAAGTCACAGAACTGCACACCAGGAAGTGTTTCGTTTACTCTACGTAAATTAAAAGCCACATTTTAAAAAAGTGTAAATGAAGGCCCTTCAGGAAAATAGACCTGGGCTACACGGCCATCCTGGGATGCCCCCCTTAGCCCCAGCCTCAGTGTCTGCCCCAGTCTATTCTATCCCCCGCCCCCAGCCCCAGACACTGTCTGGACAAACCCCCAGAATCTAATACAGTGGTAGGCAAAGAGGATTCTCTGCCAAATCCCGGATACATTTTAACACCAGCCACTAACTGGCACCCCTGAAATGCAGAACAATAGCCATATTGTATGTGGCTCCATACAAGCCACTGCATAAACATTAGCAACAAGTTCCATGGTGACTCCCTGTTACTGGCCTTTGCAGCTGCCCAGCTCCCAGGACTTGAGGATCTGCCCAGGGTAACATGGAGCCTGGATACAGTTCAACGTGTCAGTTAAATCTATAGCTCATAACAGTCTCAGTCCTTGAAAAACCCCTGGTAATAATACAGACAACGGACCCACTTCCACCGGAGTCCCCCAGTTTCAGGCTTCCTAACCGTTTTCCCTGATGACCTGCCAGAGGACACCATACCCTAAAAATGGTTAATTTGTGAGACTCAAGCCACGAAAAATCCATCAGCCTCAGAAGGGATTCCGACCAGGGGCGCACTCGACTAGACACCTCCTCTGCATAAACACAATGTGTCTCTCTTGACCTCTGGCAGCTACTAAGCCTGGTTTATTAAAAACTGAGTATCCAAGACTTATTGCAAAAGGAGTACTTTTGTCGACAAAAAAAAAAAAAATGCTTCGAACATAAATCATTTAAGGCACCCTCCACATTAGCTGGTATGAAATAAACAGAGCTTGTCTTGTGGGCAGAAGGTGCCAGAGTCACTCTGCCAGCTTCAGGCCTCCTGCCTGGCCATCATAAACTCCACCCTACATGCTTGAACTACAGTAAAAACCTTCACAGGAAGGTTTCTTCCCAACTGTTTCTTTCCACCCACCTGTGCTTGGTAACGCAAAGCCTGCTCTCATGGGCTGTGAAGGCAGCGTTGTGCATTGGAAAACACAAGGACTTGGTGATAGACAGACTTGGGATTCATGTCCAGTCTCTTCCTAGGCACCTGAGCACTCTTCTCAAACCTCAGCTTGCTCATTTACCAGTGGGGATAATAGGTGGCCCCCTCTGCAGGGCAGACTTCCTCCCTGGTGGCTCAGAGAGTAAAGAATCTGCTTGGCAATGCAGGAGATGCAGGTTCAATCCCTGATTTGGGAAGATCCCTGGAGGAGGAAATGGCACTGAAGTATTTTTACCTAGGAAATCCCATAGACAGAGGAGACTGCCAGTCCATGGGGTCTCAAAGAGTCAGACACAACTGAGTGACTGAGCACACACACGTACATATTGTTTTCCATCGTAGCTGCACCAATTTACATTCCCACCAACAGTGTAGGAGGGTTCCCTTTTCTCCATATCCTCTCCAGCATTCATTATTTTTTAGACTTTTTAATGTTGACCAGAATGACTGACCTCATTGTAGTTCTGATTTGCATTTCTCTAATAATTAGCAAAGTGTCACCTTGACTAATAATCACATGGGTTCCCTTCCTAGGGAATGTTATACCAATAAGCCCCTGGTCTCTCACTCCCCTCATCCGTACTCACTCCCAGGTGGAATTTTTTCTGGCCCAAGAATCAATGAAAAACAAGTTAAATGGTCAAGGTCCATCAGAACACAGATTTTTTTTTTTTTTAAGTATTTAACTGTTCCTACTCCCTAGGGTGCTCTTGGAAAATGCCCTGATATTTTCTGGAAGCCTTTTACACAGCCTAACTTAAAATCCAAGATTTTTTCCCAATAGAAAATAGCTCTTTGCAAAAATAAGAAACTGAACATTCATGAAAGATACAGTCACTATTCTGAATAACTTTTACATAAACCCTTGCCAGAAATCAGACTACCCCAGTCCAGTTACACTCTGAACTGAAAGCTGTCTCCCACCCCAGGCTAACTTTACACCATCTAGACACTGCAGGGGGAACTTTGTAAGTCAGAATTCAATGTATCAGTCTATAAAATCAACATGAAGTCCATCAGAGACAGGTATTTGTTTAGAGAAGTTTCCAACAAATAGAGAAGGGCATAAGCCAATCCCTGCTACTGGATGGAGTTTATCACCTGTTCAGATCATAAGATCATATTCACATGTTAAATTACACAGCATATACAGTGACCATGTACTATGACTCAGAGATGCAGGAAACACCCCCACTTATGATGAAATGCTGGCTGGTACCATTATCAAGAGGTTGTTATTCAGCATCTGATACAATATGGTCCTAGAAATACAGAGACTGAAGACAGATCTCTTGTCTTCTGAGTTCTTTTCACATAGTTAGTAATGAGGTTCCCGCCCTCAAGGAGCCCACAGTCTAGTGGAGCAAAAAGAGAAATTACAGTGAACAAACCAACCCATCAACATCAAGGACTTCAGCAGAGATGAGTATAAAATGCTGGGGGACAGACAGGAAGAGGAGAAAGTGAAAGTCGCTCAGTCATGTCTGACTCTTTGTGACCCCATGGACTATACAGTCCATGGAATTATCCAGGCCAGAATACTAGAATGGGTAGTCTTTCCCTTCTCCAGGGGATTTTCCCAACCTAAGGACTGAACCCAGGTCTCTCTCATGGCAGGCAGATTCTTTACCAGCTGAGCCACAAGGGAAGCCCACGAATACTGGAGTGGGTAGCCTATCCCTTCTCCAGCGGATCTTCCTGACCCAGGAATCAAACCAGGGTCTCCTACATTGCAGGCGGATTCTTTACCAACTGAGCTATCAGGGAAGCCCACAGGAAGAGGAGTGGGATCTGGAGAGTGCAATTCTCCCAAATAAAATTCTGCCTCAAATAAACACACACATACAGACACCCCAGCACCTCAGATCAACAGGAAAGGGGGGAAGGAAAGAGAATGAAAACATTCCCTGCCCTGTTTCAAGCCAGCACACCCTACGTCCTGATTGTACCTGAGGAGGTTACCACAATAGACCAAAGTTTGGTCCTTCCTCTTCCATCCTCCAGCACTCACAGGAAGGACGTCACAGGGCACCAGAAGGCCACCACACCACAAGCAGAACCCAAGGCACCATCAGAGCTAGAGAGGCGGCAGCCAAGATACACATATTTTTCAAAGAAACAGGACGGAGGCCAGATGAGGCAGAGGGCAGAAAGGCTGCAGAGGCCCAGGCCCTCCCAGTCTGGCTAGCAGACTCTTGGGGGTCTAGCAGTGTTCCTTCCTTTTCTGAACTTAAACACAGCCCGTCCTGTGGCCAATCTGCCCCAGTTCCCACCATCCTCTGGGCAGCAGCCGGCATGAAGGTGCAACATGGCTTCATACAAGAGGGCAAAATGTCAGGAAAGGCGACAGCCAGGCCTTACCTCCTTGCAGTAGATATCTGTTCCATCCTACCGCTCAACGTTCACATTTGCAATGAACAGATATTCAGGTTCAGTGGTGGTTCCATTTTTACTAATTGCATTTATACACACAAGAACCACCTCTTCCTTTTACACGAGAAAAATGAATATCTTCATAACCCCACCACCCAGGGGAAACTATTAACATTTTAATGTGTACTCTTTCTCTGTGTATATTTATCATTTACAAAATGGGAGTTCAGAATACAATATATAACATTTGGACCTCCCTTTTTTCCACTCTAAATTCACCGTGAACATATTCATGTCAAAAATGCAGCACCGTTTTTATGGAGTGTGCCACAGGTCTATGCCATATCTTACTCTCCTACTTTCTATTTAGGTTCATTCTTAATTCTTCTCTTCCATTTCTGTCTTATCCAGCCTCATTTTTACTGAGTGTCACTGAATTAGAGGCACATTGCCTTTACCAGCACATTCTGTGCAAGTGAGGACCCAAATCCTACTTCATAGATGGCATCTTCTCACTATGTTCTCACAGGGGAGAGGGGCAAGAGAGCTCATTGGGTCTCTTTTATCAGGGCACTAATCCCATTCATGAGGGCTCCACCCTCATGACCTAATCACCTCCCAAAGCACTCCACACACACAATACCATCACATTGAGGGGTTAAGATTTCAACATACAAACAGAGATGGGAACACAGCCATTCAATCTGTAATCCCTTAAAGCTCAGCAACTTGAAGCAACAATTTTTCCATGCTCACAGATTCTGTGGGTCAGAAATTCAGAAATGCCACATGGGAATGGTTTTTCTCTGCTCCTTGAAAAACTCAAAGAGTTGTTGAGTGGTCTCCCCTCAGGTGTGTGTGCTTGAGAAATTAGGTCTTTTGAAGACAGTGGTGGTGGTGGTTTAATTGCTAAGTCATATCTGATTCTTGTGACCCCATGGATTGTAGCCCACCAAGCTCCTCTATCCATGGGATTTCCCAGGCAAGAATACTGGAGTGGGCTGTATTTCCTTCTTCAGGGGATCTTCCCAACCTAGGGACCAAATCCAGGTCTCCTGCATTGAAGACAGTATCTTGAATTGAAGGCAGATTCTTGA
Source organism: Oreotragus oreotragus (assembly GCA_006410675.1). Classification (NCBI taxonomy): domain Eukaryota; kingdom Metazoa; phylum Chordata; class Mammalia; order Artiodactyla; family Bovidae; genus Oreotragus; species Oreotragus oreotragus. The sequence goes on along the minus strand of SJYX01015196.1, from coordinate 243,337 downwards.
CCAACAGAGGCACCAGGGAAGGGCCTTTTGAGGACACAGGGACTTATCATTCAGGTAAGTTACACTAACATGAGCGAGAAATGGATTCCATCAACAAATGAGTTCATGTACACACCCAACAAGTGACGATCTATACGTAGATAGCTGATTTCACCACCTTGATGGCAGAGGTGGGAAGAAGTTCCACAAAGGTCCATTTTCTGGTCAAGCTTAATTTATTACATAACTACATTGATCAGAACTATTACAAATCAGGCTCATCTGCAGTGATAGCAAATAACATCAAACTGACTTAAGCCAAAAAAGAAGTGTATGAGCCGTTACCGATGTAGAACAAAACTTTAAGATTTAGTGGCTTAAAATAACTACTTATGATTCTGTGGGCTGACGGGGAGCTTCCTCTGATGGTTTCCCTAGTGCAGATGCATTCAGCTGCTCGTTAGGCTGGAAGGTCCATTAGGCTGCCAGGCCCTCCCTGATAAGGTGGGCAACTGGTATCAGCAGTTGGCTAGAGCACTTCAGTTCTCCTATGCATGGCCACTCATCCTCCAGTAGGTTAGGCTGACTTTCTTACTTGGTGGCTTCAGGGCAGAAGTCCCAGAGGGTGAAGGCAGAAGCTACAATGCCCTTGAGGCCTAGTCTCCAGAGCTCACAAAGAGTTGCTCCCAACACATTCTACAAGTCAAAGCAAGTCACAGGCCAGCCCAGATTCAAGAGGCAGGGACACAGATTCTACCTCCTGTGGAAGGAGCCACAAAGAAACCGTGGCCATGCTTCATCTATCACAGGAAGCTACTGACATAGATAAATGGGAGAAAACAGGGGCTCTTTAAGCATAGCTGTATTCAGATGCTCACAACACACTATCAGAAACCTGTCTCTTTCCTCTCTCTGCTTTGCTTTGCTCTGTGCTGGCTTTATTCTCCAGCAAACTGTTCATTCATAAGGACCAAGTGACCACCAACCACTCTAGGCCTATATCCTCACAGTCTTCCAGCCCAACCAGAACTTCCATCCCCCAGCAGCTCTACCTAAGCCTTAGAATCAAATTCATGGGTCCAAGTTGGGTCTCATGACCATCCCTGACCCAAGAGAGAGCACATACTCATTGATCAAGTCCAGGTCACACCTGTAGCCCGCAGCTAGGAGGAGGAATCAGTGCACTTCGATGACGGGCACTGAGAGTAAAAAGAAGACAGAGATTCCATTACCAGGGAAGAGAGAATGGATATTAGGCAGACGAAAACCACAGATGCTTATTACAATAGGCTTCTCAATAGGTCACAGGACAGTGTCCCCACAGAATGCAAGGAAAAGCTCTCTCCCAATATATCATGCAACTCTGCCAGCTGAAATGTCGCAGTTTCCCAGCAGGGTAGTATGTGCACCATTGAAGGATTTGTTGTGCATTTGAAAAACAAAGACGTCAGACAAAGCCTCTAGTGACATGCACTTGCACAATGCTTCCGTCTGGCAAAAGACATCCTTTCTCAGGCATTTGTCACATTGCTCCCAAAGATGGCTCTCCCCAATAGGAAGCAGAATGCTTTGTCTTTTAACTCAGTGGTTTTTCCAGATCAGAGGCAAATACAATTTTCTCCTTACCTTGCCAAGGACCCATCAAGGGGCAACTCAAATAAATGAATGAGAGTTGTTCAGATCCAAAGCTCCCAGGTCCAGGAAGCAAAGATGGTCATAGAGAAACCCAACCAGTCCATCTCTTTGGAACCTCTTGGAGTCTGCTATACTAATCTACACTGGAGCTCTCATCTTTTCATCTTCATGGACATTCCCTGAGTATGGGATAAGGAGTTGGAAAAAGAAATCTTTGTTTTAAATTTTACCACATCTGAGAGTTGGACTGTGAAGAAAGCTGAGCGCTGAAGAATTGATGCTTTTGAACTGTGGTGTTGGAGATGCAGCCATGAAATTAAAAGATGCTTACTCCTTGGAAGAAAAGTTATAACCAACCTAGATAGCATATTCCAAAGCAGAGACATTACTTTGCCAACAAAGGTCTGTCTAGGCAAGGCTATGGTTTTTCCAGTGGTCATGTATGGATGTGAGAGTTGGACTGTGAGGACAGTTGAGTGCCAAAATTTATGCTTTTGAACTGTGGTGTTGGAGAAGACTCCTGAGAGTCCCTTGAACTGCAAGGAGATCCAACCAGTCCATTCTAAAGGAGATCAGTCCTGGGTGTTCTTTGGAAGGACTGATGCTGAAGCTGAAACTCTAGTACTTTGGCCACCTCATGTGAAGAGCTGACTCATTGGAAAAGACTCTGATGCTGGGAGGGATTGTGGGCAGGAGGAGAAGGGGACGACAGAGGATGAGATGACTGGATGGCATCACTGACTCGATGGACATGAGTTTGGGTGAACTCCGGGAGTTGGTGATGAACAGGGAGTCCTAGCGTGCTGCAATTCATGGGGTCTCAAAGAGTCAGACACGACTGAGCGACTGAACGGAACTGAGAGGAGTGAAATTCCTAAAGAAATGGTAGAATGGTGGGTGGCAGGGGCTGGAGGAGGGGGAATCGAGATTAAATGTTTAATGAGGACACCATCTCAGTTCTGCAAGATGGTAAGAGTTCTGGAGATGGTGGTCGTCAAGGTTGCGAAACAATCTGAGTATGCCGAATACCACTGAACAGTACACTTAAAAATTATTAAAGCAGGACTTTCCTGGTTGTGCAGTGAATAAGAATCCACCTGCCAGTGCAGGGTTTGATTCCTGGTGCAGGAAGATTCCGCAGGCCTCAGGGCAACTAAGTCCATGTACCGCAACTTCTGAGCTCATGTTCTAGGGCTACATGCTATAACTACTGAAGCTCTGGTTTCTTGAGACCATGGTCCTCAGCAAGAGAAGCCACACAATGAGAAGCCTGCACTGCAGCTAGAGAGTGGCCTCCGCCTCCCACAACTAGAGAAAAACCTGCACAGCAGCGAAATCCAGCACAACCTAATAAATAAATAAAAATTTTAAATATTCAAAAAAAAAGAATCCCACCCACCAAAATATTGCTGCTCTGTCCTGCACCATCTTCTTCAAGTCTGTTCAGGACTCACTGGGGCTTCCTTGTCCCTGGGTACATACCCAGCACATTAAAGAGTTTCTCCTCTTCTGTGAGCACACTCCAGTCTTTGTCCTATTTCCTGCAGCTCACAGAGTCTGCACCCTGGTTCTTTCTTTTACCTGAGGGACAACTGGGCAGACACAAAGAATGAACCATGGAGAAAATATTTCCCTGGCCTGTGGCAGGAAGGAGAGAGATGTGACAGAGTGTGACGTTGGGAAAATTCTCCAGGTGCTATCAGAAGGGTGGAGCCAGGGGATTTGTCAGCAAGGACTAGTCTGGTTGGTGGGCTTGGTGGTTAACTAGGAGGAGGGCCAGCATAATACAATTGATGTGTTGGTCAGCCAATCAGAATCAACCTAATGAGGCCCAAATTAACGCCATCTGTCCTCTGACCGATTCACTAATAACAATGTTTGTTTCCTATCATCCTGATTTCATTTATTGGCTACAGTTATTATTTTTTACATATCTTGTATATTTTACATAGTAAAGATGAAGTGATTTTTTTAAATGACCCTCCTTGAAAAGTTTCTCAAGAGTATTGAATTAATAACAGAAGTCAATGAGCAGGAAATCCCCTCTAAAATTATCCTTATTCTCCGGTTTTGACTCATCATCATTGATAAACTATCTTGACTTCTGACTTCTTTCTTGAGATAATTCTGGTTAAGATTATAGGAGTGCAGCCTCAAGGCATTTGAGACATAGTGGTGGGAATAATGTTTGGTTTAGAAAGCATGTGTGTGTGTGTATGTGTGTATGAGACAGTCTGCTACATCTTGGGGTGAGGTTGAGGTAGATAGACTCTTTCCCATGGAAATAGCTTTGCTGAGCTCTTTCTGTGGACTTCATTTTTTCTCATGGCTTGAACCAGCACTGTCCAACAGTAGCTTTAAGCACGTTATATTTTTAGTAGCCACATCTTAAAAAGTAAAAACAAACAAGTGAAATTATTTTAATTGTATATTTTAACCCATTACAGCTAAAGATATTTTCATTTGTGAATGCAATCAATGTAAAAATTAATAATGACATAATTTACTTTTTCAGTATTGAGTTCCTGAAATTTATTTTGTGCTTTTCACTTGCAGCACAATTCCAATTTGTGAGACAATTTATCCAACATACCTATTCCGTATTTAGATTGTAAGGTTCACAGCTATAAAATGAGATTCATGGGTTTAAATTGATCCAAAGATACTTAAACATTTTACACTTAAGGACCATGTTGGATGAATAATGAAAAGCTCCATGCTTGTCCTAGTAACAAAGTGGTCATTGTTACCAGGCCAAGGGTCGCCTCCGTAGAATGGTGAAGTCAGACAGTAGTGTGAGGAGGTCTGAGGAGGTGGTTGGAGGTGAGGCTGCAGAGACACGTGATGTAGATCACCCTTCTCAATGGTTCACAGCTAAGGGGCAGTAGTAGAAAGACTGTGATTCAGGAAGTTCCTGGGAAGACTAGGTCAAGGCTTTCTGTGTAGTTTAGAGAGATTTGTAGGTACTTAAATGCTGAAGGAAGGATCTGGTGGAAAAGGAGAGGCTGAAAGTAAAGAGGGATATATTGGGATGGCGAACTTACTAAGAAGGAAGAAGAAATGAGGATCAGCATTGGAAGATAAAAAGATGCTTCTTTAAATATAATTAAAGGAACTTTGAAAATAATGGAATCTTAGAGATATTTGCAGATTTGGGGACTACTGTGGTAAAATTTCATTGTAGTAGTTAACAGCTTCTCTGTGAAATATCAGGCAAGTTAAGGGACATGGGATGTGTGTGAAAGAAAAAGGAAAGTGGAGAAAACCTGAAACAGACTTTGGGGAAAATCCAAAAGTAAATATGCCAACACATAAAAAGAAAATGAAATTTCCAGGTGTTATGGATGCTTTCCAGTGGATGCAGATGATTTCGGACTTGCAGTGGTAGTAAAATATCACGTTGTGCGCTTTCCTTAGCAGTTACCATAAGGCAGCAGTAGCTATGGTATGTAAGGCAGTCAAGTGCCAGGTTTGAAGTTTGTTTTTTTTGTTTGTTTTTGTTTTGTTTTGTTTTGTTTTGTTTTTTTGTGCAAGACAGATGTGATGAGCAGGAAGGAATTTTGGATTATTCCAAGAGAATTACTGAGATCATAGTCCATGGAACCCAGGACTGATATAAGTAGAAGGCAAGAAATTAAGACGAAGATATGGTGATCTGGTATAACAGGATCTCGAGGAGCAGGTATCTGTTGCAGGAGTCTTGGAAAAAATCACAGATCAGAAATTAGTAGTGAGTTAATAAGTTTTCTGAAATATTTATTTAGAACATGACCAACTGGGTGGATGTAAACATCAGGGATATGGGTGAGTTGCTAAGGGTGGGACAATTGTTAATGTCACCGTATTCTTAAGCTCTAAAGCAGCTATGAAGATAGTCAGTGGGTTAATCACATGAAGTCACATGACACTGAAGCATTTGGGATTTAGAAAAAGACTGAAGACCATGTGACGTAAACTACGCGAACTTGTGCAGTTGAGAGTGACGAGGACAAAAAAGAATATAGTCATACTCATAAAGGAAGAGAGGTGTTACAAACCGGTGAAGGAGGAATGAGCTGGGGTAACCTTGAGTTTGAACTTGAGCTTTCTGTTCTTGACTCAGATCTGCTTGATGATGTTCGATCTAACCCTGGCAGGACAAAGAGAAGCTGAGAGTACAAAAGAGCCAAAATAATGGTCCGAGAAGGCAGATTTCGTTTATCATTTGGATCCAATTTCATGGTTTGTTTTCATAGGGTACAAGGACAAGAAGTATGATGGTGAGGACTTCACAGAGGAAGCATTGTGACTGTGGAAAACTATCCAAACCAAAGCCTGGCTTAAACATTTCAATCCCTTTGAGGATGTCCAGTTACATATTCAAGAGACCAGTGACTAGAATCACATCCCATCCCAGCAATGAGGTCAGATGTTATCCCTGGGAGGAAACCTTGGACAACCCCCAACAGCTATACTGGCAGAAGAGACTGCAAGGACTCCAGGCTTGCAGCAGTGCAGGAGAACTGTTAAGTCCTCTGGATCTAGCCAAAGCCTTGCAAAAATTTGCACCAAGTTGCCCAGGTGAGTCCCTGCCAGGGGTACATACAGGTGGTCCAAACTCCACCCCTGTGGCCACCCCTGCGTGGTCTTCAGATTTGTCACAGACCATTCCAGGAGCTGGTTCTGGCACCCCACAGCTCCTCTGCAAACAGTGTCTGGTAACTGAGGAGGATATCAGGAATCAGGAAAGGAGAGTGAAGGCAGCGAGAGAGAGACTGGCAGTAGCAATGGTCGCTGACAGACTGGCTGGCGAGGCAGAGAAAGTGTAGGGCCAAGAAGGATGCCCTGGGCTAATGCTGTGAAGAAGAGAAGATGATGCACATGAAATTTCATACGACACTTTATTAACGTCTCTTTGCAGTGTTCTTGCTTTGAGTTCTTGAAACTTAAGATACACTAATACTTTCCTTCATTGTAAATTCTGTGTGACAGAAAATATAGACAGGGATTTCCTTTTGAGGTGGGAAATTGAGTTCTCTCATTTTTAATTACTATGTATGTTATTTGTATTTTCAAGTTAACAGAGTCATCAAAGTAATAAGATTACTCAAAGTTTTGCTCTCAGTTACAAACTCCCTAGTCTGGATTACATTTTTTGTGTGTGTTTGTAATATTTCCCAATAGATTCCCAAACATCTCATTAAAAGAATTTTACATCTATATTCTCAAATAAGATATCTCTTTCCATTTTTCTGAGTTTTGTGGCATATGAATTCAGAAGTGCAAGTAATGAAATACCAGACTTTCCCTTGTTTTCTAGACCTACTTGTGTTTGAAATTTCATTCATGAAAATTGACATGTCATTTAGGAAAATGATACTATCAAGAGGGACTGTTTTCAGCATCATTAATAAGAAGCCTGGACTTGTTTATATATATATATGTATATGTGTGTGTCTATTTGCCTGAACACATGTGCTGTACTGTTCAAATTCTTTTCATTATTACTTACTTTTTCCTGGTGGATTTATCAATTTCTGAGAGAGACAGAGATAAAAAGAAAATAGAGTATCTCTATTTATATCTTCCCAAAAAATGAGACATTTTAAAATTGAATCTTCTCTAGCATGTGGCAATCATCTGGAACTTTAGTTAGAATGCCTTATTTTAAAACCAGTAATTATTTAGAGACACTAATTTTTTTCTCTTCCTCATGACTCCTTTTATGTTTTGGGGGGTTCACATTTCATCATCATGATGTACATTCTTTACTGGTTCTTTCACAGGTGGCCCTAGGGAGATCAACTTTGGGTCTGCCAGTATGTTGGAAAACACCTTTATTTCTTTCTCTGACAGTTTGACTGTTTAATTCAGGTTCTAAGTAATATTTTTCCTTCCTCATCAAGTGACTTAATATCTGACCTTCCATATCTCTAGCTATAAAATGGAAATAAAACGCAACCGAATGATGCAGGCAGTTTGCCCATCATGCTGCTCAGCAGGTACCAAGCATCAGCAGACAGCTCTTATCGTCATTGCTGCCATCTTCAGAGAATGACTGCTTAAGAGTGAGCAGCAGAAGCTGATGCCTGAAAGGGCAGAATGGGTGACGTTAGTGTAACTTTAGTTGTTAGTCCTTGGGCATCTTCGGCTTCGGTTGTCTGCATAAGGCGTAGAGATAGTGCCATCTCTTCAGTAAACTCAAGGCAAAACAGTACAGCTTGCTTTATGTCTGGCATGTTTGCACTACTTGTAGAGGAGCCTCCGCTTTAACTGTCTAAATGGATTCTGTGTGGAAAAAATGAAAAAAGACTGCTTTGGTTTTCCCTCAAATTTTCCTCCCTGAGTTTGTTCATCTTTACATCCAAAACAGACACTGTGTTTATAGCCTTGGTGTTACCCCAGGACTCATGCTTCCCAGAGACCTAGTCATTCCAGTTTCAAGTCCCAGTAAGTAGGGTGATTGCCTCCGTATTCATGACTCACTCCTCCTGTCTTGGCCTGTTTCCCATCCTGAAGGACCCAGGAGGGGAGAGGAGGCATCAAGGCAGATGGATCTGGAATCTCTTAGGCAGCTTGAGACTGTTGGGGCTTTAGGGTGGAGGTGTGGAGGAACAGTGATGCGGGTCATGGCTGGCATAGAGTCCAGGGGCACATGTGCCCCAAGGTTTCCTGGGATGGGAGATGATCTTGCCTTGAGGTCACATTTCAATTTCATTTGAGGCCATGTCTGTGCCTGTTTCGCCAATCCTACTATCCCTGAGGGATGACATGGCATGAATCCACAAGACCCAAGTCACAGTTTCCTTGAAGATTTAATGGAGAGAATAATGTTTATATGGATCCCTGTGAACTAGACAGGAGCCAGGTCAAGAAGGACCCAGAAACTGTGTCCAACTCTCTGCTTTATTCTGTTCCAGCCAAGCCCCGTGAACCCTGGATGGGAGAAAAGGGGAAGATCTTTTCTAGGGAGATCTTTTCTAGGTAACAGACCCAGGTGTTTTGGCTGAGCCTCCTACATCTGGCCCTTGCTCTTAAGGGTGTTTCCAGGAGGCGATGCTCAAAATGCTAGATGGGGTGGGTATTCAGGTAAGCTTGGAGCAGTGTTGTTTACCACCCATATTGGAAGCATTCTGTATTTTTAATCATCAATGCTGTGTCTATGCATGTCTGTGGATCATCAGTTTGGTGGCATTTCCCCCATTGGACCTTCACATGCTTCCCTCTCATGCCTCTACTTTCAAAGGTCCAATAAGAAAGGTCCACACTACATAGCACAAGACTGCATCCCAGGGGTGTGGGGGGGAGAGTTTGGTGGAGTGGGGGGTGTTGCTATAAGCTCATGGGCTTGGGCCTAGCTTCCCCATGAGGACCAGTTAGTAACAACATGACTAAGTATGTAAAGTAGTGATTGTCCAAGATCATAGGCCTCAGAACCACAGGGGCCCAGAAGTCCCACTGGAAAGCAAGGAAAGTATGGGGTCATACACTGGCCAGGATTACAGTCAGTTATCCTCATGAACCAGAGCTCAACAGGAGCCATCAAGACCAGCCAGAGAGAAGTGACTGCAACATAGCTGATCGGCTGGCAAACCTTCAGGGAATTCCTGCCCTAAAGGGGATTGCAGAACAAGAGTGCAAGGATGCTGGAAATCCTTGGTCACAGGGAATAGTGATATTTATGTAACGAGGTCCAGCTGTAGCCTCAAAAGCTGCATCACAAATCTTTACCCCTGAAGAGAAAATCACTGGGAAAAGGAAATCTGAGGTCATGGACAGGATCTCAGGAGGACTCGAATCTAGGCCTAGCAGGGCCTGAGGATGGAGAGTTCTATTGCCCTTAGTTTTTCTACAAATGACCTTCCTCTGGCCTCATCCTATCTACTTGCATATCTTGATTTCTTTGCATGTTTACCTCACTTAGAGCTAATGCAATTCAAGATATTAAAACAGAAAACTATTAACTCTTCATATTTGATCAAAAGAAACCTCCACAAGAGAAGCAGGAAGGGTCTCCTCTTCCCACAGAGCTGTCGGATGGCAGCTACTGTCCAGGTGCAGGACCTGGTCCCAGGAAGTGTTATTTAAACACACAAACATTTCAGGGGTTCTTGTTCGATCTGTGAAAGCCTGAGGGGCAGCCTCTGCTCTTCACCCAGCTGAATGACATGAAATGAACCAGCCCTCTGAGAAGGGAGACTTGGAGCTTCCTTCACCAGCCAGAGAGCTGGCCCTTCTCCCTTCACCCACAACAAGCTGATGAACCAGCAAGACTTCTTAATAAAAGGAGAATGTCAAAGTCTGCATGTCATTTCAATGAGCACAGAATGGTGAAAAAAACAAATCACAACTCTAGGCTGTAAAAGAAACAGGATGTTAATATAATATTCAAACCTAGTACATACTATTTACAACAAATAATATTACCCTTCCCCAGTCAGTAAGTAAGTGCAGGGGTAGAAATATCAGGAAGGTGGGGTACAAAGTTCTCCTCCCTCCTGGTCTTCAAGGATCCTCATCCGTGTGGGAGGTCTGGTCTGGTGCACCCCAAGTAACCAGCTCTGTCCCCACCACTGACAATGCTGCTCCACTTGAACTGGTTTTGGGAGTGTGATTTGCCAGTGGAACTGGGCTGTGTGCTGGGGACTGTTGCTGAGTAGAGGAGACATATAACTTGTGGGGGCCTCCCCAGAACCACACAGCTCCCCTGCCCACTCTGCACTCTGTGCTCCAAGCCCTTGCTGGATGCTCAGCCAGCACCACCCCACTTGCTCCTGCCATCCAGCATCCAGCCACCATCACTTGTTTCAAAGGAGAAGACCAAGTCCCAGAAAGCTGAGCAAGTCTCCCCGTGGCAGGACTGATCAGCAGTGGGGCACCAGAGTGCTGGCTGTTGAACTCCCCAGGCCCACACTCAGCCTGAAGCTTTACCAAGGCCCTGGATGCAGCTGCTGCCAGCCCAGATGCTCACTCCCCACTGAGATGTTCAGCTCAGTTCAGTTGCTTAGTCATGTCCAGCTCTTTGCAACCCCATGGACTGCAGCACACCAAGCTTCCCTGTCCATCACCAACTCTCAGAGCTTGCTCACACTCAGGTCCATCAAGTCAGTGATGCCATCCAACCATCTCATCTGTTGTCCCCTTCTCTTCTCACCTTCAATCTCTCCCAGCATCAGGGTCTTTTCAAATGAGTCAGTTCTTTGTATCAGGTAGCCAAAGTATTGGCATTTCAGCTTTAGCATCAGTCCTTCCAATGAATATTCACGACTGATTTCTTTTAGGATGGACTGGTTGGATCTCCTTGCTATCCAAGGGACTCTCAAAAGTGTTCTGCAACACCACAGTTCAAAAGCATCAATTCTTTGACACTCAGCTTTCTTTATAGTCCAACTCTCACAGGCTTCTGGATAAGTATCCCATCTCTCTCATCACATGCTGTGGCTACTGTATATTCTGCAACCACTGAGGCAAATGATTAAGGTTTGGGATGAGTCAAAATAACATCCTCAAACTTAAACTTTATGGCAAATTTCTTTGGCATATTTTTAACCCTAGGCCTGAGAACTAGTTATTTACATCAACTGTAAAAATTTCTAAGAGTGACTCAGAGGAAGGGAAAAGGAAGAGGATCCAGCCAGCAAAGTTTATGTTATGATGAAATTCAGGGATGAACTTGGACATGATCCACCAATGGGCTTCAGTGGTCTATAAATTGGTCGTTTTGAGACATTGACCAAGTAATCCTTTTATTACACGTTACAGGTAGGAATAATGATGTCTAAAGGTAGGATGTCAGCCCAATGTCACAAGTAACCTAGCAGTCTCAAGCAAACAAGAGGTGGTCAAATATTATGTGAACTTCCTATAACCATGGCTTAATCAATTATCCATGTCTTAGATGTTTCTTTGTCAAGGCTGCATGGAAAGTGTTTGGCCATGCCTATCTACCTGGCACTTAATCTAATGAAAAGGATGGGTGTAAACACTGTTTGGAAAATATTTTGAGAAGGACTGTAAAATTCTGGCTCTAGAGAATTATTGAATCAAAGATGCAATCACTTGTTGAAATGGAGCTCTGAATGGCCTCTGTGTGTAGACCCAGACAGTCAGAGACTCTACAAATTTAAAGTTAAAAAGGTAAGAATCTTAAATCAAGGGAGGATGGCTCACTTCCCCAAACCTCAAAGACTAAAGTGTGAAAAAAAAATACTTAGAGTTAGACCTATGGAAAAAGAAAAGCGAATTTTCATGTGTGTTGGAAAAGAATCTCACATGGAAGGATCTACCACATCTAAGAAGAGTAAACCTCCTTCCAAGCCCTTTCCTCAGCTCCTCTCAGGTCCTATCTGACTGCATCTTCCTTTCCTTTATGACATTAAGTTTCCGGCCTTTTCTCCAACACTAACAATCTCCACTTTTTGTTCTGCAGTGGCAACAACCCAGCTTGCTACCTGGGAGGAAAATAGATCTTAATAATCCTTCAAGTAAATACTGTTAATACAAAAGGATTATTAAAATAAATCCACTCTGTGTTCTGTTGACCTTCACTAAGTTTCCTAAAAGAAAATATTTTTTCTCTGAATAAAAGGAACCCTGATAGACCAATGGTAGCTATGTAATGAGTGGAAATTAGAACTGTTGCAACTGAAATCTTGGTCCTCAGGGTTTTACCTCTAAATGGAGAGCAAAATATTAACCTTCAGAAATGATGAAAAATCACCAATTATGAAACATCTAAGCACTGGTCATCTGAGTGCTTGGCCATCAGAAAAGTCTCTTGGAGGGGTTTATGTTGGCAAGGGCTCTATAACTTTAATTTTATCCATGACTATTTACTACTATTTCTGTATGACATTGTGAAGCCTAGAGTGAATTTTACTCAAGTGTGGCACCCCACCCCAGTACTCTTGCCTGGAAAACCCAATGGACAGAGTAGCCTGGTGGGCTGCAGTCCATGGGGTCGCTAACAGTCGGACAGACTGAGCGACTTCACTTTCACTTTTCTCTTTCATGCATTGGAGAAGGAAATGGCAACCCACTCCAGTATTCTTGCCTGGAGAATCCCAAGGATGGGGGGAGCCTGGTGGGCTGCCGTCTATGGGGTCATACAGAGTCGGACACGACTGAAATGACTTAGCAGCAGCAGCAGTTAAGAGTCGTAAACATGTTTCCTGGATTGCAGTCCACTGTGTAGCATTAACAATGAAGATAATAAGGCTAGGTACAGCTAACTGGAGTAGCTTAATACAGATGGACTATATTAAGTTTATATGAAGAACTTAGCAATAGCATTAAACAATCGCCATTCTGATCAGTAAGTACATTTCCCAGGAAAAACGGTGATTCATTTTTACCTTGTAAGATAGAGGCCCTGGCTATACACTGTTATATCTGAATCTTGTAGTAGTTTTCATCCCAAGTTACTGAAACAATGTATGAGATTTTTTACTGAGGGGTAAAAACTTCAAATGGTTCCACATATCATAATACAGCTATAGTCCATACAGCCATAATCCAGTCATAACTAACTGGAGTCTCAAACACTGGGAAGCAAACACAGGACCCAAAGTGAAGAAATGCTATAGTCTGAATGGGTATCTCCTCAGATTCTTATGTTGAAACCTAATCCCCAGTGTGATGGTTTTAGGAGGGAGCAATTTGGGAGGTGATTAGGTCTTGAAGTTAGGTTTCTCTTGAATGGGATTAGTGCCCAAATAAGAGAAACCAAAGTGCTCCTTTGTCCCTTCTGCCATGTAAGGACACAGGGGTAAAAAACAGCTGTCTACGAACTAGTCCCTTATGAGACATGATTCTACCAGTGACTTCGTCTGGGACTTCCCAGGCTCCAAAACTGACAGAAATAAATTTCTGTTGTTACAAATCACCCACTCTATGGTATTTTTGTTTTGGCTGCCCAAAGGGACAAAAATAAGAACCTACACTCAATATAGTGGATTTACTGGTTAAGGTGAATTAGATAATACAGCAGGGTTACCTACTTCCCTTTCTCTCCAAACACAGGCCTTGACTGTGATTTACAGACTCTCTAGCAGTAAGACAACCAAAGGGATAACTAAGGCCCTGTACCAAGCCTACAAGGTACCAAGGGTAGTTTCCTGACCATAAAGTTATCACCCCCTAAGGGAGAGAAACACGTCGATGGAAGACGGCATTGTGCAAATATGCAAAATGTGCAGGATGTACAAAATGCAGTAGTATCTGTTAAGCTCAAGAAATAAAGGATGGACAGCTAGTCCCATTATATCATGGCAAATAGAAGGGGAAAATGTGGAAGCAGTGACAGATTTTATTTTCTTGGGCTCCAAAATCACTGTAGATGGTGACTGCAGCCATTAAATTAAAAGATGCTTGCTCCTTGGGGGAAAAGCTATGACAAACCTAGGCAGCATATTAAAAAGAAAAGACATCACTTTGCTGACAAACCCCATATAGTCAGAGCTATGGTGTATCCAGTAGTTATATATGGATATGAGAGTTGGATCATAAAGAAGGCTGAGAGCCAAAGAATTGATGCTTTTGAATTGTGGTACTGGAGAATACTCTTGAGAGTCCCTGGAATGCAAGGAGATCAAACTAGTCAATCCTAAAGGAAATCAACCCTGAATATTCATTGGAAGGACTAATACTAAAGCTGAAGCTCCAATAGTTTGGGCCACCTGATGCAAAGAGCTGACTCACTGGAAAAGACCCTGATGCTGGGAAAGACTGAATGCAAAAAGAAAGAGGGCTGCAGAGGATGAGATAGTTAGTTGGCATCACTGACTCAGTAGACACAAATCTGAGCAAACTCCAGGAGACAGTGAAGGACAGGAACCCTGGCATGCTGCAGTCCCTGGGGTCACAAAGAGCTGGATACAACTTAGTGACTGGACAACAACAGCAAATGGAAGAGATCCCCAAAAGCTTGTGGAGTGTATGAACCACAATTTACCCAACTGTGCTTGAAATTGGCCATATGAGACAGTAGATTTAAAGAGTAAGCAGCTGATTATCAATCTAGGAATGAGGTGGTCACCATTTGGCCCAGCTCAAGGCCCTGAATTAGAAGACTGCAAATGGGAAGAAGGGTCAGCACCCATTACTAGACACTAAAGAGAACAACCCAGCGCAACTCTCTGCATTCCGTGAGTCCCAACCCAAAGCCATCTCCACAAATACTTCTTTGATCTACCCACTTGCCCTATTATTGCCCACCCACGTGGCTCTGTACCTCTTCTGTAATCCCACAGATGTGACTCGTGCCTCTCCTAGGCCACCTTCATAGTCTCCCTTGTTCAATGTTACACCTTTCTTGAGGGCAGAAAACCATCTGTATGTCTTCCTCTGTGCTTTATACATAGTAAATGCTTAATAAATATGTATATAATACATATAAAGTATGTATATATATAAAGAAGTATGTGTATATACATATATACATATAAAGTATGTGTATATATATATAAAAGTGTAAATATGTGTATATATATAAATATGTGTGTGTGTTTGTGTGTGTGTGTGTGTGCACAAGTGCTCAGTCATGTGCAACTCTTTTTGACCCCTTGGACTGTCGGCCAGGCTCCTCTGTCCATGGAATTTTCCAGGCAAGAATACGGGAGTGGGTTGCCATTTTCTCCTCCAAGGGATCTTCCTGATTCAGGGATCAAACCCACATCTCCTACAACTACATTGGCAAGCAGATTCTCTACCACTGAGTCACCTGGGAAGATATATATATATTTAATTAAATGAAGGATGAAAAGTGAAAGTGAAGTCACTCAGTTATGTCTGACTCTTTGCAACCCCACGGACTGTAGCCTACCAGGCTCCTCAGTCCATGGGATTTTCCAGGCAAGAATTCTGGCGTGGGTTGCCATTTTCTTCTCCAGGGGATCTTCCCGACCCAGGGTTCGAACCTGGCTTTCCCGCATTGTAAGCAGACGCTTTACCATCGGAGCTATAGAGTTCTCTTTTTCTCCTTTGATAACTTACTAACAACTTAAGGAGCCTAAACATGAAGCAGCCTTGGAACCAGCGGTGGTATTAACAGAAAAGGGATCATCTTTCTTTGTTCTTACTACATCCCTCCAGAGGAAAGCACATTTATGTCTTGTTAGTTCCACTACCCAGCACAGTCCATTAAGTTTCCATTCTCAATGACACCTTACTTGGCACAAAATCATCTATCCTCTCTCAGTTTCTGCTATTCTAAACCTTCAGCACACAAGTCCCTTCCCCAATTCTGTTCTCTCCTCTCTTCTCATTTTAGCCAGTTTAAACCATAAAGCTCCACACTTCAAAGAAAAAAATGAGGCTGCCAGATGAAAATTCCCTTCTCTTCCTGTTATCTTTTCTCAACATCCCAATACAGCCACAGCTGTACCAACACTTCACCATGAAAATGCACTGCCCAGGTTCCCCACTGCAGCAAGCAGAATCCCCGAGGACTCCAGCTGCTGCCCCCGGCGGTCCATGCTTGCACTGCTTTGAGGTCACAATGCCCACGTGCTGCCCCTCAGGCAGGGAGTAAACATGGAAGAGATACTAACCGGCCCACTCCTATGAGACACAGAACTTCTTAAACTAGCAACTCTGGCAGTCCATAGGCCTGCCCAAAACTTCCTTGGAATTGTGTTAGAGATGAGACATTTCCTACCTGATCCTCCTTCCTTTCACAGGTATCAGATCACCACCAAGGTCTGAAAGCTCTTCCCACCTCCACTCACTCCTCCTTATCCTTCATAAATAAGTGTTTTCCCCAGTGAATCTTACATACCCAATCACATCTTGCTGTCTGATTCTTGGAGAACCCGAACTAACATACTTATTAAAAAATAAGGTTTTCCCTCTCACCCATATGACATGCTCCTTTCCATGACATGCTTGGTCTCCTTGATATTCCCTCATTGCTGTTCTTGCCCTTAATCCCATATGTAAGCCAAAAAAAAAAAAAAGAACCACCTCTAGCAACTGACATCTCTTCCCATGTCTTTTCATCCAGCTTTTTCTCCCCTAATTTAATCAACCAAAATGTGCTCTGTGTTCATTCTATTAATGAAATTGCTATTTCCCAAATTGCCTATGATCTTCTAACTCCCAGAACCAATGGGCAGTCTTTAAGCCTTAAGTTACTACGTTTCCATGTTGTACTTGTCACCGTTGGTAATTCCTCTCCTTGCTCATCCTCCCCCACCACTGTCACCACAAAAACACTTTCTCCTTCCAGGGCTCCCCCAAAACACCAAGTTCTTTCAGTCTTCCTTCTACTGTAGTGGTTGCTTCTCAGCTTCCCTTGCTGGAATCTCTATTGATTCAACTCAAAAGGTCAAGCACAAGCTCCCTTTGCACTTGCTCTTCTACTCACTAAAACTTTCCTGAAGAATCTTATCCAACCCCCATGGTGTTAACAACCAATATGCTGTTGTTTACCAAAAATTTTAAGTGGAGAAGGCGATGGCACCCCACTCCAGTACTCTTGCCTGGAAAATCCCTGGTGGGCTGCAGTCCATGGGGTCACTAAGAGTCGGACATGACTGCGCGACTTCACATTCACTTTTCACTTTCATGCACTGGGGAAGAAAATGGCAACCCACACCAGTGTTCTTGCTTGGAGAATCCCAGGGATGGGGAAGCCTGGTGGGCTGCCGTCTATGGGGTTGCACAGAGTCGGACACGACTGAAGTGACTTAGCAGCAGCAGCAGCAACCTCAAAGATCTTGCTCTTCCACAGTGTTCCAAGTGTTCCTATAAAAGCATTATGACCTTTTGGTTGATGACCCAATCTCTGGCTTAGGTTTAACTGCAGTTGACCACCACCATGCCCTCTTCATCTCTCACCTTCTCTTACATGCATGAAAAATGTAGAAGCAACATGGGAACTACTTCCTTACTTCAGTTCAGTTCAGTTCAGTCACTCAGTTGTCTGACTCTGTGACCCCATGGACTGCAGCACGCCAGGCCTCCCTGTCCATCACCAACTCCCAGAGTTTACTCAAACTCACGTCCATTGAGTCGGTGATGCCATCCAACCATCTCATCTTCTGTCATCCCTTTCTCTTCCTGCCTTCAATCTTTTCAAATGAGTCAGTCAAATGAGTCAAATGAAGCAGGGTCTTTTCAAATGAGACAGTTCTTCACATCAGGTGGCCACAGTATTAAGAGTTTCAGCTTCAGCATCAGTCCTTCCAATGAATATTCAGGGCTGATTTCCTTTAGGATGGACTGGTTGGATCTCCTTGCAGTCCAAGGGACTCTCAAGAGTCTTCTCCAACACCACAGTTGAAAAGCATCAGTTCTTCAGCACTCAGCTTTCTTTATAGTCCAGCTCTCACAACCATACATGACTACTGGATATTTACCTAGGTCAGCTCTGTTGACAAATCTGCATCTTCACATTAAGATATTTTGGCTTCATAGAGGCTTGAGGCTAAAGCTACAACAGGATTATAGATTAGGCATCATCCTCTCCAAATTCATCCCTATGTAAACACTGTAACTTTATTTTCTTCCTTTGTTTATACAAACCTAGTCATTTTAGGATCTTTTAGGGGTGGAATTTTTTCAATGTTATTGAGAAATAATTTATGTAAAATGAACTGCATTCATTTAAAGTAAAATTCCACGAGCTTTAACAGTTGTATATACTCATGAAACCAGCACTATAATTAAGATACAAACATTTCCATCACCATACAATGGATTAAAAAAAAATCATTTTAGACTGTTACATAGCATTATGCTTTCTATTTATATTTCTATAGGCCAGTCTACTACTTTAAAAACTGACAGTACTGTGAACATTTTTCTAAGTCAGCAAATACAGATCCAACACATTCTTTTTAACAGCTTCACAGAAGTCCATCTTATATATATATGTACCATAATTTATTCACCCATTTCCCTATTGATGGGCTTTATTCAGATTGTTCCAGGGTTTCCCCTCCTCCCCTCCTGTATTTTATCCTGTATTTTATCTCTTACTGTATGTGCCAAAATCATTACTAATATGTGATTTCTTTTTCCTTAAAAGAAATTTGGGGTTTGAGTCATAGGTATATTTTCCCCCACATTTACTTTCTTGGGTTGCATACAAGGAAAGAATTATCATTCAATTGTTCATTTAATCATTTAGTCCACAATATTACCAGCAATCAGAAGAGATCTGTAATTCATGAGCAAAGAAGAAAGCTCTTGCTTCACTAAGAAAACAAATAATTTTGTGAAGCTACCCATTTATCTGTTAAAGTGAACCACAGTGAGAAACCACTATGTACCTTCAATTATTTTCATGTATACTTTTTTAAAGTTTCATTTCTTTGTATTAGGTATAAGGTTGATCCATATTTTACTATATTTCAATTAGCTTTTGACAAAACTAAGTATATGAAAATATAATCAAGAGAATTAGAAGAAGGAGATTAGAACGCATAGTTAACCCAGATTTTTTTTAATGAGAAAAAGTCAGGAATTGAGAAAATATTTAAGAAAAAAGTCTCCTTCATTGAAGGAGTAAAATGACACAGTAAAATCTTTATACTCTGTATTTGAGTATTACCAATTTTGTTTCTGCAGGAGAGATTCCTGGAAATGGTTTGGTTGTGTGAAAGGCATAGGTATTTAAGAATTATGAGTTATAACGCTTTAAAGGGGGACATCCTCTAAATGAATGGATCTCAGAAACCAGTCAGTCCGTCTTACATTGAGGAATGCAGCTGTGCCTTGCAATGCAGTGACTCAGGGGCTCAGGGACAGGAGCCTGGTCCTGGAGGCAGTCGCAGAGCCTCGAGCCCCCTCTAGTGCTCTGAGGAAGCTCAGGGAACTAAGACAGGC
Source organism: Oreotragus oreotragus (assembly GCA_006410675.1). Taxonomy (NCBI): domain Eukaryota; kingdom Metazoa; phylum Chordata; class Mammalia; order Artiodactyla; family Bovidae; genus Oreotragus; species Oreotragus oreotragus. The sequence continues at coordinate 223,915 of SJYX01015196.1, read as the reverse complement.
CCCGCAGGGCCCGCCTGCCGCTGCCCTGCCTCCCCCGACTTGAGCCCTGGGGTGTATCTGCTGGCTTTCTAGGCTGGATCTTCCAGCTTCCAGCTGTCCTGTCTATCCTTCAACACACCAGACTTAGGGCCTTCCAATGTCTGTTCCCTCAAGATTTTTAGAAGGCTGGCCATTTCGGCTTATTCACATAAGAGCTTAAGACATAGACTCCTCAGGGAGGCCTTCTCTGGCTACTAGCTGCCCAACAGAATTACCTTCCTTCACAACCCTCCTCTCCTTCAGGTCAAGGTTATCTCACAGAATTTTTACTACCTGAATCCCATTGGCTCTGTAGTCAAAATCCACCTGCCTTTTCCACCCATTACTGACACAATAGCCAAGGGGCTTCCCTATCAAATCCAAATCGCTCTCCTGCTCAAAACCCTCAGACTGCTTTCTAGAGCTTTTAGTTGTGTGCTGGGTGCACTTAGTCATGCCCCACTGTTTGAGGCCCCATGAACTGCAGCCCACCAGGTTCCTCTGTCCATGGAACTTCCTGGGAAGAATACTGGAGTGGGCTCACATTTCCTCCTCCAGGGCACCTTCCTGACCCAGGGGTGGAACCCACATCTACTGTGTCTCCTGCACTGCCGGTAGAATCTGTTACGTGCTAAGCAACAGTATTTTTTTTTCTTCTTCTTCTTTTTTTCAAATTTTGGCTGTACAGCACAGCCTGCCGGATTTTAGTTCCCCAACCAGGGATCAAACACTCCCCAGTCTTAAACACTGGACCACCAGGGAAGTCCCTAGAGTTACAGTATCTTATGGTCATTTGCTGGGCTCTATCTCAGCTCCAGGCTACGGCCCCATTCTTCCTGTTCTTTCCTGAATGACTTCCAGAGGCCACAGTGCCTCCTGCTGTTCCTAAATGTACCAGGAACTTCCTTTACCTCCAGTTCCTCCCACTACAACACTGAACTCAGACATTCATGAGACTCATACCCTGGCTTCCTTCAGGTTCAGATCAAAAGGACACCCTGCACCGCTTTGCTCTGCCTTTTATTTCTTCATGGAATTTATCGCTAGCTAAAATTATTTTGCTTACTTATTATGCATTATCTCTCTACCAGTCGAAGGTAAGTTCTAGGAGGGCACGGACTTTTATTCTCATTTCCCTTCTGTCATCCTGAGAGGCCAGCACGTAGTCACTTCTCAATATATATTGCCTGTGAGCACAGTGAAATTATAGTTTTATCTCTCTCCCTCAACTATAATGTAAGCTTCTTGGAAACAGGGATACAATGTCTCTGGTTTATCATTGTCTCCCTAGCGACCATTTCTGTCTGTGGCATCTGACAGATTCTAAGCATTTATTAAAAGAATATAATTGTGACACTCGCAGAGCTTGGGATGTAACAGTGATTATCAACATTTAATTTAAAGGGATTTAGAATATTAAGAAGAGTATTGTCAAGATTACCTGTACAGAGTTCTGTCCAGCCAAAGTTTACTTCCATGTGAGTAACCAAACATGTGAGTATGACCTTATTTGGAAAGAGTATCTTAGCAGGAGAGATCACCTCAACTTGAGGATGAAGGTGGTGGTACTTAATCCAGTGCCTGGTGCACTTATAAGAGGGAAATACCCATACACAAAGATACAGAAGGAGAACGTCATGTGATAACAGTGGCAGAGACTAGAGTGATGCATTTACAAGCCAAGGAACACCAAGGATTGCTGGAGCCTACCAGAAGCTAGGAAGAGGCCAGGAATGATCCCCCAAGAGCCTTCAGAGAGAGCATGGCCCTGCCAACAACTCGATTTTGGACTTTCAGCATTCTAGAACTGTGGCAGAGTAGGGTTCAGTTGTTTGTTCTACTCAATCTGTTACTTCGTTTTACCACTCCTAGGACCTTTTAGAACTAACACCCAAAAAAGATGACTTTTTCATTATAGGGGACTGCAATGAAAAGTAGGAAGTCAAGAAACAGCTGGGGTAACAGGCAAATTTGGCCTTGGAATGTGGAATGAAGCAGGGCAAAGACTAATAGAATTTTGCCAAGAAAATGCACTGGTCATAGCAAACACCCTCTTCCAACAAAACAAGACAAGACTCTACACATGGACATCACCAGATGGTCAACACCAAAATCAGATTTATTATATTCTTTGCAGCCAAAGATGGAGAAGCTCTATACAGTCAACAAAAACAAGACCAGGAGCTGACTGTGGCTCAGATCATGAACTCCTTATTACCAAATTCAGACTCAAATTGAAGAAAGTAGGGAAAACCGCTAGACCATTCAGGTATGACCTAAATCAAATCCCTTATGATTACAGAGTGGAAGTAAGAAATAGATTTAAGGGCCTAGATCAGATAGATAGAATGCCTGATGAACTATGGAATGAGGTTCGTGACATTGTACAGGAGAACAGGGATCAAGACCATCCCCATGGAAAAGAAATGCAAAAAAGCAAAATGGCTGTCTGCGGAAGCCTTACAAATAGCTGTGAAAAGAAGAGAAGTGAAAGGCAAAGGAGAAAAAGAAAGATATAAGCATCTTAATGCAGAGTTCCAAAGAATAGCAAGAAGAGATAAGAAAGCCTTCCTCAGCGATCAATGCAAAGAAATAGAGGAAAACAACAGAATGGGAAAGACTAGAGATCTCTTCAAGAAAATTAGAGATACCAAGGGAACATTTCATGCAAAGATGGGCTCGATAAAGGACAGAAATGGTATGGACCTAACAGAAGCAGAAGATATTAAGAAGAGGTGGCAAGAATACACAGAAGAACTGTACAGAAAAGATCTTCACGACATTACGATGGTGTGATCACTCATCTAGAGCCAAACATCCTGGAATGTGAAGTCAAGTGGGTCTTAGAAAGCATCACTATGAACAACGCTAGTGGAGGTGATGGAATTTCAGTAGAGCTGTTTCAAATCCTGAAAGATGATGCTATGAAAGCGCTGCACTCAATATGCCAGCAAATTTGGAAAACTCAGCAGTGGCCGCAGGACTGGAAAAGGTCAGTTTTCATTCCAATTCCAAAGAAAGGCAATGCCAAAGAATGCTCAAACTACNGTATTCCCATCTCTTGAAGAATTTTCCATAGTTTGTTGTGATCCACACAGTCAATGGCACCCCACCCCAGTACTCTTGCCTGGAAAACCCAATGGACAGAGTAGCCTGGTGGGCTGCAGTCCATGGGGTCGCTAACAGTCGGACAGACTGAGCGACTTCACTTTCACTTTTCTCTTTCGTGCATTGAAGAAGGAAATGGCAACCCACTCCAGTATTCTTGCCTGGAGAATCCCAGGGATGGGGGAGCCTGGTGGGCTGCCGTCTATGGGGTCACACAGAGTCGGACACAACTGAAGTGACTTAGCAGCAGCAGCAGCACACAGTCAAAGGCTTTGGCATAGTCAATAAAGCAGAAGTAGATGTTTTTCTGGAACTCTCTTGCTTTTTCGGTGATGCAGTGGATGTTGGCAATTTTATCTCTGGTTCTTCTGCCTTTTCTAAATCCAGCTTGAACATCTGGAAGTTCATGGTTCACGTACTATTGAAGCCTGGCTTGGAGAATTTTGAGCATTGCTTTGTTAGTGTGTGAGATGAGTGCAACTGCGTGGTAGTTTGAACATTATTTAGCATTGCCTTTCTTTGGGTTTGGAATGAAAATCGACCTTTTCCAGTCCTGTGGCCACTGCTGAGTTTCTCAAATTTTCTGGCATATTGAGTGCAGCACTTTCACAGCATCATCTTTTAGAATTTGAAATAGCTCAACTGGAATTCCATCACCTCCACTAGCTTTGTTCCATTGAGATGATGATGGCACTATTTTAAAATACAAACACTTCAGGGGATGTTGTGCAGTCTGTGAACGCTCTGAGTGGCTGCCTCTGCTCTTGGCCCAGCTGAAAGACATGAGGTGAACCAGCAAGGGTCTGCAACACACAGTGCAGTGGTGGGTAGGGAGCCAGAGGGGCCCCTGATTCTAGGGGAGGCCCCCAAGATAATCCATCTCTTCTATTCAGCCCACCACTTCACCACACAGAGCTCAGTACCAATGGCAGATCAGACACCTGAGGCCAGCTCAAGGTGTAACAGCAGGACCCTGTGGGGCCTACCCAGGACAGGCCTTTCCCCTTATCCTCTGCTTTAGCTATTCTCAGATAATAGTACTTGATGCAAATTTCCTGAGTTCTTTTGCAGATGTGAACCACCCTCCACCACCACCAAATGGAAGAACTACTTGATGACCATGAGCACATAGCCCCAGGCTTCCTGGAGCCTAAAGACTCATAATCTGAACCACTGTGACACCACCCTGCTGCCTCACCATCAGCCAATCAGAGAATTGTGCACAAGCTGATCATATACCTTGCAACACCGACCCCCCTTCACCTACCCTTTAAAAATGCTTTGCCAAAACCCTCAGGGAGCTGGGGGCTTTTCAGAGCATGAGCCACTTAGTCTCCTTGCATGGCCCTGCAATAAGGCTTTCACTGCTCCAAATGTTACCACCAAAATCCTGGCTTTCTCTGCCCACTTGGTCACTGCCTCCTGTATGATGTTATGAACCTCCATACATAGTTCTTCAGGTATTCTGCTTAGCAGATCTAATCCCCTGAATCTATTCATCACCTCCGCTGTGTAAATCATATGGGATTTGAATGACCTAGTGGTTTCCCTACTTTCTTCAATTTAAGCCTGAATTTTGCAATAAGGAGTTCATGATCNTAGTTCTTCAGGTATTCTGCTTAGCAGATCTAATCCCCTGAATCTATTCATCACCTCCGCTGTGTAAATCATATGGGATTTGAATGACCTAGTGGTTTCCCTACTTTCTTCAATTTAAGCCTGAATTTTGCAATAAGGAGTTCATGATCTGAGCCATAGTCAGTACCAGATCTTGTTTTTGCTGACTGTATAGAGCTTTTCCATCTTTGACTACAAAGAACATAATCAAATGGATTGTGGTATTGACCATCTGGTGATGTCCATGTGTAGAGTTGTCTCTTGGGTTGTTGGAAACAGGTGATTGTTATGACCAGTGTGTTCTCTTGACAAAATTCTGTTAGACTTTGCCCTGCTTCATTTTGTATTCCAAGGCCAAACTTTCCTGTTATCCCAGGTATCTCTTGAATTCCTACTTTTGCAGTCTAATCCCTTATAGTTGAAAGGACATCTTTTTTGGTATTAGTTCTAGAAGGTGCTGTAAGTCTTCATAGAACCTAGTCAACTTTAGATTCTTCAGTATTAGTGGTTGGGGCATAAATTTGGATTACTGTGATGATGAATGATTTGCCTTTAGAAACAAACCAAGATCATTCTGTTGTTTTTGAAGTTGCCCCCGAGCATTGCATTTTGGATTCTTTCATTGATTATGAAGACTACTCCATTTCTTATAAGGGATTCTGGCCCACAGTAGTAGATATAATAATGGTCATCTCAACTACATTCGTTCATTCCTGTCCATTTTAGTTTATTGATTTTTAAGATGTTTTTGTTCAATCTTGTGTCCTGCTTGACCACATCCAATTTACCTTGATTCATGGACCTAACAATCTTGGTTCCTCTTTAAGATTGTTCTTTACACCACTGGACTTTACTTTTACCACCAGACACACCCACAACTAAGTGTCATTTCTGCTTTGGACCAGCCACTTCATTCTTTCTGGTTGTTGTTATTCAGTCTCTAAGCCATGTCAAACTCTTTGCAACGTCGTAGACCACAACACTTCAGGATCCTCTCTCCTCTATTATCTCCTGGAGTTTGCTCTAATTCATGTCCATTGAGTTGGTGATGCTATCTAACCATCTCTTCCTCTGCCACTCCCTTCTCCTTTTGCCTTCAGTCTTTCCCAGCATCAGGGTCTTTTCCAATGAGCTTTTCACATCAGATAGCCAAAGTATTGCAGCTCCAATTTCAGCAACAGTTTTTCTAATGAATATTCAGGGTTGATTTCCTTTACAATTGACTGGAGGAGGAAACGGCAACTCACTCCAATATTCTTACCTGGAGAACTCCATGGACAGTAGAAAAAGCAAAAAGATTTTTTCTGGAGCTATTAGTAATTGCCTTCTTAGCTTCTCCTGTAGCACACTGGACATCTTCTGGCCTGGGAGGCTCATCTTCCAGTGTCATAGCTTTTTGCTTTTTACTGTCCATGGGGTTCTCAAGGCAAGAATACTGGAGTGGGTTGTCATTTCCTCCTCTGGTGTACCACGGTGTTTTATCAGAACTCTTCACTATGACTCATCCATTTTGAGTGTCCCTGAACAGCGTGGCTCATAGCTTCATTGAGTGATGCAAGCCCCTTCAGCATAACAAGGCTGTAATCCATGAAGGGGACCAATCCTTTTACCACTCCCCAAACCTTTTGGAGAAGGAAGTGGCAACCCACTCCAATGTTCTTGCCTGGAGAATCCCAGGGACAGGGGAGCCTGGTTGGCTTCCGTCTATGGGGTCGCACAGAGTCGGACACGACTGAAGTGACTTAGCAGCAGCAGCAGCAGCAGCAAACCTTTTCATGGGCTCCAAAATCACTGCAGATGGTGACTGCAGCCATGAAATTAAAGGATGCTTGCTCCTTGGAAGAAAAACTGACAAACCTAGACAGCATATTAAGAAGCAGAGACATTACTTTGCCAACAAAAGTCCATATAGTCAGAGCAAAGGTTTTTCCAGTAGTTATGTACAAATGTGAGAACTGAACAATAAAAAAAGGCTGAGTGCCAAAGAATTTATGCCTTACAACCGTAGTGCTGGAGAAGACTCTTAAGAATCCCTTGGACAGCAAGGATATCCAACCAGTCAATCCTAAAGGAAATCAATACTGAATATTCATTGGAAGTGTTGTAGCCACACATTCCAGGAAACAAACTCACTCAGAAGGACAATGCATATAGTAGAGTGCAACTTATTACATTGGCGGGCCCAAGGCAGAATCTCCTCTTAGCCAAGGACCCTGACCAGTTTTTATGAAAACTTTAAATACCCTAAGTGTACGTGCTCAAACCCACCTCCCCAAATTCTTTGAAACTAGTCTGGACAAGGTAAAAGNGAAACAAACTCACTCAGAAGGACAATGCATATAGTAGAGTGCAACTTATTACATTGGCGGGCCCAAGGCAGAATCTCCTCTTAGCCAAGGACCCTGACCAGTTTTTATGAAAACTTTAAATACCCTAAGTGTACGTGCTCAAACCCACCTCCCCAAATTCTTTGAAACTAGTCTGGACAAGGTAAAAGAGAGATACCATCAAAGTTAACCCATGATTCATGTGTCATAAGCCCAGATAGTTAAACAGTGGACATTTATCAATAAGCCTGTGGTCATACCCCGATAAGCATAATGGGATTTACGACTTTGTTCTGTTACAGAGATAATTAACATATGATTTTAGGCGTCGGAGAGTCTAGGCAAGCATATTATTTTAGGCGTCGGAGGTACAAGTCCTGAGGCTCCTTCATCCAGGGGGTCTGGTTTTCCATTGGTATGTCATTTCCATAGATACTAAGCATATAGCTCAAAGTTCACAGTCCAGCCCAAGATCAAGTACTGCTTTCAAGATGGAGCCTGTTCTCTGTTTCCTCCTTCAAAAGGACTGATGCTGAAGCTGAAGTTCCAATACTTTGGCCACCTGGTGGGAAATGCCAACTCATTGGAAAAGACCCTGATGCTGGGAAAGATAGAGGCAAGAGGAGAAGGGGACGGCAGAGGATGAGATGGTTGGATGGCATCACCAACTCAATGGACATGAGTTTGAGCAAACTCCAGGAAATGGTGAAGGACAGGGAATCCTGGCATGCTGCAGTCCATGGTATCGCAAAGAGCTGGACATGACTGAGCAACTGAACAACAACAAACCTTCCCTATTTATCTTAAGAGGCTTGTAAATATTAAACAACCCACTCCAGTGTTCTTGCCTGGAGAATCCCAGGGACGGGGGAGCCTGGTGGGCTGCCGTCTATGGGGTCGCACAGAGTCGGACACGACTGAAGTGACTCAGCAGTAGCAGCAAATATTAAACAAAGGGGAAGCAAAGTCATTTTAGGGGGAACTTGCTTGTGCCTTTGAGATGCAAATATCCCACCTGGCCTTCTCAGGAACTCTTACCTCTGTCATCTTTTTAAAATGCAAATTTTGAAAAGAGGGTGAAGTAATTTAGAAATTGACTCATCAAAGTTAAATAGAAATCCTAAGTATATATTTATATTAAACAAAGGGGAAGCAAAGTCATTTTAGGGGGAACTTGCTTGTGCCTTTGAGATGCAAATATCCCACCTGGCCTTCTCAGGAACTCTTACCTCTGTCATCTTTTTAAAATGCAAATTTTGAAAAGAGGGTGAAGTAATTTAGAAATTGACTCATCAAAGTTAAATAGAAATCCTAAGTATATATTTATCTATCTAGACAAGTGAGTTTTATTTGTTCTATCTGCCAGAAACCTAATTTTAATCCAACTTCTTTTGTAAACTGATGGGTTTTACATTGCTATACCTGACTATAAGGATGAAATTTTAAAACAAGAACTGAGGTCTGTTTGTAAGTTTATATATGTCCTTGTCTTTGGATAACATTGCTGAAGTTAATTTGTAGTTAATACAACAACAACAAATCTGAAGTTAATTTGAAGTTAATAGCCCTATTTAATTGACCTAAAGAAAAGTAAGCATTTATAAAGCAGACAATTCTAAATACAAGAGAAATTAAGCTAAATGAATTTTAGGCCCACATAAACTGGGAAACGTATATTATTAAATTAATACATGGTATTAATGTTCAAGTTTGTTGATCTAATTAATAAAGACATGTCTTTAGAGTTATCAACATTAAGTATAATACTTTTACTGCACCTAGGTTTAATAAAAATTAAATGAAATCTTATTATATCTTTTGCAAATTTGTCAGAGAGAAAAATAACCTGATATGGTGAAACTTCAAAAGTGAACAAGATAAGAGCTTTTAGGTAAATTCCACAGGAATAATTGTGTTCTCAAAAAATCTAAAACAGTCTCTCCAGATTTTAACTATTACTTGCTTCTTGGTTTTCAGTAGAAATTAAGGTTTTTAAGAGTTGGGGATTCTAATTTAAATGTGTAATTAAAGCTACTAAAAATAATAAAACATTTCACTATACAGTAGGAAAATGGGATATGTTTCGGGTAAAAAAGGAATTTTATACATAGTCAGGCTAAGATTAGATTACACTCAACTTGGTAAATAGATTTTGTTATTAATAGTAGACTGATGCAGGACCAAACTTGGTCCCTCTTTGCTAGTTTCTTTAGAATGCTGTGTCTGATAACAGATTGTTTGAACTATATTGCCTTTAACTGATTTATATTTGTTCTTAAATACTCTATATGACCAAATTTTTTTAAAAAACATTTTTTTAATATTTCTTACAAACTGCTGTCAAATTCTAATTAAAGATATGTTGGGGGAGAGTATAATTTCCTCAGTTCTATCTCACCACAGCAAAGATTTGAAACAGCGGGCCAGTGTCACAGCTCGGTTACAGCTCAGTTTTATTTGGCAAGCAAGGAAAGTACACCCCTGAGGCGTGAAGGCGGACTGACCCCATAGGAGTGGCCCCAATTCATCTTGGCTTCCTCCTTTTATATGTTTGTCTCCTCCCCCTTGAGCCTGCCCTATGAAAATTGGGCTAGCCAAGAAGGGGCTGTGTTTGTTTCACCTGAAGTTCTCACGCCAGTCTGCAGGTTTTCTTTTGTTCCACTTTCACAGGTTTTTCAGTTTATCTTTTAGTCACCGCCATTTTGAACTCATTTTTCCTATACTAACTACCTGACAGTTCTTTTGACTTCAGCTAGCTTTGGGATGCTTCAGAGAGCTCCTGAGGCATCTCAGGGGGGAAAAAAAAAATTATATATATAGATATAGATATAAAATTGACTATAATTTCTTGGTGTGTTAAGTTACACAGAAAACATTGTCAAATGAATGATAAGCCTCTCCAGATTATGCAATATGAATAAATGTTATTGATATATACACTAGAAATTGTTTAAAGTTCCTGAAATTTGTATATGTCCTGGTATAATGTTATAATTTTAGCTGTTATCTTAAAATGTTGCATGTCACAACTTGGATAAGCTTCTTTGCCAAGAAGAATTGTAATCAGAACTTAACTTTTGCCTTTTAAAGACTTTTATCATCCATAGGCAGCTAAGCTGATGCTTTGCAAAACTGCCATATCTTCAAAAAGAGTCACAGAGGACTTTATTGCCTGTCCAGTAAATAAGAATCCACTTACTAATGTAGGGTCATAGGTTTGATTCCTGGTTCAAGAAGATTCCACATACGGTAGACCAACTAAGCCCATGTGCCCCAGCTACTCAGCCCACACACCTAGAACCTGTACTCTGCAACAAGAGAGGCCGCCAGAACCAAAGAAAGCACAGCAGTTAAAACCCAGAGCAGCCAAAAATAAATAAATAAGCAAATAAATGTTTAAAAAAGAAGGGTCATTGAAAGGCTGTTTCTGGTAACTTTTAAATCATACTGCTAAACTAGGCAAGATATTTTAAAAGTCTAATGGAAACTGATTTCATAAAACTGTCAAAAAAAAAAAACCTAATTATATAGGACTAAGTAAGCTGATAAATATAGTTGCTGCTGTTGCTGCTGCTGCTAAGTCACTTCAGTCGTGTCCGACTCTGTGCGACCCCATAGATGGCAGCCCACCAGGCTCCCCCTTCCCTGGGATTCTCCAGGCAAGAACACTGGAGTAGGTTGCCATTTCCTTCTCCAATGTATGAAAGTGAAAAGTGAAAGTGAAGTCGCTCAGTTGTGTCCGACTCTGTGCGACCCCATGGACTGCAGCCCACCAGGCCCCCCGTCCATGGGATTTTCCAGGCAAGAGTACTGGAGTGGGTTGAAAAACAAAAATTTTTTTTTGCCTAAAATATTGCTGGTTTTTAATCTGTGCTTATCAAGACTTGTTGACAAAACTCGGCCTCTGCTCACTGGTGCCGAATAGAAACAAGAGAGAGTTTTGGGTGAAGTAGAAAAAAGTAGCTTTTATTGCTTTAAGCCAGGCAAAGGGGTTCACAACAGGCTAATGACCTCAAGACTGTGTGATCGACCTGGAGGGGCTAGTGAGGAGTTTTATAGTGTTCACAGGGCAGGGCATAAGCAACCCATGTTCAGTTCTCGGATTGGTTGGCATTAAGGTAAACTTTGAAGCATCATCAACCCTCCGGTTTGAGCCTGTCTAGGTTTACAGTGTTGCGGTCAGGAGAGAGTCGGCTTCCTATAAAAACAACTTGGGCATGTGTGTCAGGCCTTTATCTGTATCTTTCAGGGAAGTTGGAGTTGGGTAATTCTTCTATGTGGCAGAATTATAGTCTAAATTGTTACCAGTTCCACAGCTCAACAGTTATTCTTTGTTTACACATCTTCACATTTCCCACTTGTTAACTCTTAAATCAGCCTTAACCTCAAAAAACAAGAAAATGGGGCATATTCATGGTTTCACTCCTCCCGGATAGGGAAGACTGCTGCGCTGTCCTGCTTGCCTTCTACCACACATGGTGGGGTGTCGCTCAAGGGCTTCACTTCACACATGTAAGATCCCCCATCCATTAAACCACTGATGTCTCTGTAGCCATCTCTGACTCCAGGCTTTTTCTCTTGTCTTGAGGCTGGGCAAGCACAGGGCATGCAGGCCTGCAGGTGCAGCCCAACAATTTGTTTACCAAACATTTGCTTTTCCATCTGCATGTGAATTGCCTTCCTCCCCTTTGAGGTCCCAAACCACTATCCCCTACACCTCCGCTTTTGTCTTTAGGTGAAGGTGATGTTAACAGGAAGATCTGAGCCACCACGTCACTGCCACTGCTGCACCTGCTGCTTTAGATAGGAGAGTTGTGTTTGTGCATGTGTTTCATCAAGTACGTTTCCAACACACAGGGTGCAGATAGTGCACCTTGGGCTATTTCACTGTGTGTGTGGACAGGTGCCCCTCCAGTGAGGTTGTGACTGTGTACACCTGCTGACAGTTGTGGCACCTGAGGGGTTTATCTTTGTTGTGCTGCAGCCTGCGGGCCTACAGGTTGGAGTTGTGTGAGGCTTTCTCACAGCCTGGGTATGCACATTTGTACGGCTTGTCCCTGGTGTGGATTTGGGTGTGCTGCTGGAGGTGAAAGAGCTGGCAGAAGGATTTCCCACTGAAATTACAACTGTAGGGCTTGGCCTCTGAGTGGATACAGATGTGCTGGGCTGGGCAGGAGCTATTGGCAAAGGTCTTGAAACAGGGTGAACACTTGTGGGGCTTGGCCCCAGTGTGTGACTTGGACTGGATCTGCATCTCTGACCTGAGTAGAAAGTCAGGGAGCACATCCATCACCTGAAGGTCTTGCTTTCTAATGACCATCCTCATCCTTAGGGGAAAGGACATACGGGTCATTCATCTTACGCAGCCCTGATTCCAGCACCTGGTTCTTCTTTGAGCCCCAGAGGCAGCCACGGTGCCAGCTCCACCACCACCTCTTTCCTCTGCGGGGGTCAACGCTACCTCCCTAGAGAGGTCAGGGACTACCTGCAGGGTTTGTGAGCTGGGGGAAGAGCTAAGACAGTCATGAGAGCTAAAATGGGGAAGGTCTGAGCTGTGGTCACAAGGGAGCCTGAGAGGGACGTGATAACCAAATCAGGACACTTGATTGACTCACTTCTCTTCACCTCTGAGAACAGGAGACTCCAGCGGTCATCAGATCTGTTGATGGCACAAGGACCACCGTAATGTTCTGTGTAATGGACACTTGGCTGATCTGTCTTGGATTCTGTGGCATCAGCTAGTCTGACTTTGATTCTGCGTCCATGCTGATGCCCAAGAGCAGGGACACCAAGGCAGGCACTGTCAGCAAGGTGGGGTAGGGGGCAGAGCCAGCCCACAAGCCTTCTCTGGCGACAGCTGATCCTGCATCGTGTTAATGAAGATCACGTTCTCAGTCTGTCCTGAGGCCCAGGCCAGGCCCCCCAGGCTTCACAGCTGCCACAGCAGCAGTAGCCACAGTCACCAAACTAACAGTCCCCCGGGGCACTCTTGCAAGGTGGGGATGTGAGGACAGCAACCCCAACCCTCCATTCCAGGGCTCCTTTGACCTAAACCCCTATAAGATAGTGGAGCATCATAAGGACATCCGCCTCACTGTCACCTGCAGCCCCACCCAGGTGGCGCACCTGGCGGGCTTATAGAGACCTGTGCTGCTGTCCACTGGGAAGAAGGGAAGGAAGTCCTGATCCCTTCTTTCCCCAACTCCTCTTGGTGGGAAAAATCCTCTTCTTGACAGACCATGGCTCCATCTCCCTGGGCCGCAGGCACAGGCTTGGTTCACAGGATACCCATCCTTCTTCCCAACTCCTCTTTGGAAGGAACGTCAGCCCTCCTGATGGGCACAGTTCTGAGCTGGTGTTGTAATCCAGGAGCCTCCTCACCTAAGCAAAGGTTTTAAAATTGGGGGCTGGTGCTCAGGGAAGGGGTTCACTAATGAACTCACAGAGACATTTCCAACATGGGCACTAACTCTCTCCTTACCCTTATAAAGCTCCAAACTTGGGAAGAGAAAGGACTAGAGGCTGGTCCTCCTAGATGTCAGATAAGAGGGAGCCCTAAACGCAAGCAGCCTCCCATTCTATTCTTGCTGGCAAAACAATAGAGGTTCCTCCAGTACCCCCATCCTGGGAGCCGTTGTCCTCCCCTCATGACCTCACTTCACCTCCTTCCTAGTGCTGGAAGGAGATGGGGAGTCAGATGCCCTTTATCTGTAAAGGGGTAAAGGGCTTAGACGTGATTGCAGGAGATCCCCAAAGCGGTCGAGGGGGGTGGGTTATGGTTTTCCTTGGAGCTTCTCCCTTTCTCTGCCAGCTGAGGCCCTGTACCCTATCTCCCCATTCCCAATCCAAGGAGCTGTGGGTTCTTTGTGAAACCACACAAGAGGGGCTGAAGAAAAGGGGGAGTTTAAGGGAAATGCGATGACTGGACTTACCTTCCTAAGCCCCACAGTCAGTCGCCAGACAGATTTATATATAAAAATTCATATAGGTTTATATACCCATTCATATGGCCACCTTTGTTGTAACCATTTCTGTGTTTATAAATGCATTATCTCTGGAAAAAAAGAAAAGGTGAGGTTTTAGAGCATTTTGGAGAGTTACACAGTTTTCTTGGGTCTCTCCCAAGTATATCTGTTATTAAACCTTTATGTGACTTTCTCCTGTTAATCTGTTTTCATATCAAATTAAATCTAAGACCAGCCAGAAGAGGCGGAGGGAAATTCCTTCCTCCACATCAGCCAGACTTCCAAACTCTTCCTTAGCTCTCTGATCTACAAGTTCTTCTCCCACCACCAGAATCCCTGTGTCTCCCTCGCCTGTGCTGCAGTCCCCCTGTAATCCCTGTTCTCAGAAGCAACCTTCCATGAAACCATGTCCTCTAAAACTGAGCTCCCATGCCAAGTTCATGAATAACCTCTCTATCCAGAACTTCACCCACTTCTTGTCCCCTCTGACCTCAACCCTGTGCCCACTGAACACTCACCCCAGGGTCAGATGACCAGCAGTGCGGCTGCAGGTTTCATCATTGACATACAAAGTCAGGTTGCTTCTCCAGAGAAAGGTGAGCTCACCTACACCCGAGCCATGGACCACTTGGCCAGAGGGTTGCAAACCCAGAGACATTCTGACCTTCAAAACTATGATTAAGAAACATCCCAAGATAACAATTAACTCCAGCCTCTTCATCTCCTCTCTGCTAGCTGTTTTGCCTCTGATGACACGAAAACCGGTGAAACACACAAACATTAAAAATGGCAATTATGAGGGCTGTTTCCTCTAAGACCATCTGGATCTGCTTTTCCTTCCTGCCTGCATTCTCTCTCTTTCCTAACTAGGAGCTACACATGTCTGCTCTTTGGAACTCAGGAAAGGCCAAGGAGAATAAACGTTTCTCTACAAACAAGAAATGGGGGACAGAGAGGGTCTTTTGTTCCTGGGAGGGCCCTGCAGAGTCCTGTTTGGTTTCAACCTCCCCTCCCGTTTTCTTTGATCCTTCTCAGTCCTAAGGGGAGCACAGATGGGACAAGAAGAGGAAGAAGAAAGGATAGAAAGGGGGGGTCATAAACTCAGCAGAGGAACTCAGTTTGGGGGGACTCCATTCAGAAGCTTGATTTAATCTCGTCGCTTTCCTACTATGAGTCCAGGGCTGAGCCAGGGGCAGGAGGGACAACAGAATATTGCCTTCTCCCCAAAACTATCAACTTTCTGAAGACTCTCAGACACGTGATTCCCAGAGAACAGATACTACAGGAAGGAGACAGATGACTACATTGTGATTTGAATATCAGAGCTACGGAAACTCAGAAAAGGGAGTGGTCAGGACTGATAGGAGCAGTCAGGAAAGTCTTCAACACACAGTGGGAAACCTGACAAAGGACCTCACCCAGGTGCCAGAAGTAAACATCAACAGTGATAAATGTCTTGAGAGCCTGCTTCCTTGACACAAAGTGGTGAGGAAGCCCTTGACCTCTGTGATCTGTTTCCACAAAACCTATGACCCGTCTAATTGTGAGAGAAACTCCAAGTAAATCCCGGTATGGGACAGCCTCAAAGGACCTGCCCAGTCCTCCTCCACAGGACATGAGCATCAAAACAAAGGGGGTCTTGAAAACTGTACAAGCCCAGAAAAGCCTGAACAGACATGATGACCACATGTCATGTGGTGCCCTGGATGGGATCCTGGAACATAAAAAGGTAGAAGGAAGGGAACTTGAATAAAATATGGATTGCAGTTCAAAATAATATATCAGTATGTGCTCATCAATTGTGACAATTCTGTAGAAAACCAGAAAGAGAAGAAAAATTAAAGTCAAATAAGAGAAATCCGTATGCAGGTCAGGAAGCAACAGTTAGAACTGGACATGGAACAACAGACTGGTTCCAAATAGGAAAAGGAGTGCGTCAAGGCTGTATATTCTCACCCTGGTTATTTAACTTATATGCAGAGTACATCATGAGAAACGCTGGGCTGGAAGAAGCACAAGCTGGAATCAAGATTGCCGGGAGAAATATCAATAACCTCAGATATGCAGATGACACCACTCTTATGGCAGAAAATGAAGAGGAACTAAAATGCCTCTTGATGAAAGTGAAAGTGGAGAGTGAAAAAGTTAGCTTAAAGCTCAACGTTTAGAAAACTAAGATCATGGCACCTGGTCCCATCACTTCATGGAAATAGATGGGGAAACAGTGGAAACAGTGTCAGACTTCATTTTTTTGGGCTCCAAAATCACTGCAGATGGTGAGTGCAGCCATGAAATTAAAAGACGCTTACTCCTTGGAAGAAAAGTTATGACGAACCTAGATAGCATANCCTGGTCCCATCACTTCATGGAAATAGATGGGGAAACAGTGGAAACAGTGTCAGACTTCATTTTTTTGGGCTCCAAAATCACTGCAGATGGTGAGTGCAGCCATGAAATTAAAAGACGCTTACTCCTTGGAAGAAAAGTTATGACGAACCTAGATAGCATATTCAAAAGCAGAGACATTACTTTGCCGACTAAGGTCCGTCTAGTCAAGGCTATGGTTTTTCCAGTGGTCATGTATGGATGTGAGAGTTGTACTGTGAAGAAGGCTGAGCACCGAAGAATTGATGCTTTTGAACCGTGATGTTGGAGAAGACTCTTGAGAGTCCCTTGGACGGCAAGGAGATCCAACCAGTCCATTCTGAAGATCAGCCCTGGGATTTCTTTGGAAGGAATGATGCAGCTGAAACTCCAGTACTTTGGCCACCTCATGAGAAGAGTTGACTCATTGGAAAAGACTCTGATGCTGGGAGGGATTGGGGGCAGGAGGAGAAGGGGACGACCGAGGATGAGATGGCTGGATGGCATCACTGACTTGATGGACGTGAGTCTGAGTGAACTTTGGGAGTTGGTGATGGACAGGGAGGCCTGGTGTGCTGTGATTCATGGGGTCGCAAAGAGTCGGATACAACTGAGCAACTGAGCTGAACTGAAGAGAAATCCACTGCTTCAAATTGGAAATCTAGACGATGATGATGATTTACTCATAAAAATGATGGTTTCCTGGTAAAAACACACATTAACAAAGTAGACCTAAAAATAAGGGCAATGTAAACAGACCACAGGAGTGAAGCTACTGAGCACATACGCACAAATAGATCAATTAGTACAAAAAAGCTTAGGATGGTGCTTAGAAATCTTCCACTGGAAGAGACCCCGGACCACTTTGATTCACAGTTAATAGCTGAGTGTTAAGGGACCTTTAACAAATTCTGATTGTAATAACAAAGCTTGATATGCTTACATATTTCATTTAGTGTAGGATGTCCATGTTTACAAAATAGACTCACTTTATGTAGTATTACAAATATACTGCCTATTAAACTGTGACTTTCACAACAAAAAGGAAAAATTGTTAATGAGTTTACTTCCATTAAAACCAGAAAAAAAACTTTAACATATTCTCATTTTGGTGTAAAAACCACATTTAAACTTAAATAATATCGTGAGTTTTAACACACAGTTTTCAATGTGTCAACTTTTTTCCAACAGCATCAACATGAGAATACTCTTTCAAGCAAGAGCACAGGGGCACTGGCCCTTGGGTGGCTGTGGGACTGGCCTGTCCCTGTGTGCATGCACAGCTCTGTAGGAGGACCCTTGTGACGGCTTCTGTAAGAAGCGCCACTCTGCACCCTGAGGAAGAATATCTTAACCAGGGATGCTTTTGTAAAATACTGTTGACCCTTGAAAACATGGGTTTGAACTGCTCGGATCTACTCCCATGTGGACTTTTTCCAATAGGAAATAGTGCAGAACTACACAATGCTGGGAAAGACTGAGGGCAGGAGGAGAAGGGGACGACAGAGGATGAGATGGTTGGATCACATCACCTGGAGCCTTCTAGGCTACAGTCCATGGAGTCACAAAGAGTTGGATGTGACTGAGACTTCACTTTCACTTTTCAAGGTCCAAGCATGTGAGTCCAATGAACACCGTTGCTGGCCACACAGGACAGGCTTCCCAGTGGTCTAACCCTGCAGGGGCCCAAATTCACTTGAAGTCCCACCTATACACACTGACCTGGGACTCCCCAGGGGTGGCTCCAAGGGATGGCTCCAACAGGTGGTGGCTCCATGCTAGTGTTTTTATACTGGGTTAGAGTTGATGGTGTCTGCACCTCACTTCCGTCCACACCCTCCACCCTCTGGATATGAAGGACGCAGTCTGGGCCCTCTAGCCACACCAACATGGATGCAGCTCTGCTGACACTCCCACCACACCCCAGAACCCCACAGGCTTATTGGGAGGGGCCGCCTGTCTCAGACAGAAGGAGGGGCTTTCCCCTCCTTTCCCCTTGTGGGGCTAGAGCTGCAAGTGCTTTCTGTCCAGGTCATAGGAGACCCTGAAGCCCCCGGGGCAGTGCCCTCTGGCTCAGCACCTTTAATACTTCAGCACCTCCAACCCCAGAACAGTCTCCTCTCAGCCCTCACTGGGCAGAGGATTCCAGCCCCAGACCCAAGTCCTGCAGTCAGGAGGGGTGGGGTCTTCTGCCTAAAGCCCCCAGTAAGCCTGATGGGGTTGCTCCAGGAAGGGCCATGGCATCCGGGGCCAGCAGGGAGAAGGAGGTCACTGGCAGAGACAAGAACACTGCTATAGGTTGAATGATGAACCCTAGAAATTCATGTGTTAAAGTCCTAATCCCCAGTACCTATGGCTATGACATTATATGGAAATGAGTCAAAATGAAATCATTCAAGTTGGCCCTAACCCTAGGGGTACTGGTATAAAAAGGGGGAATTTGGACACACATATACACAGGGAAAATGCCTTGTGAGGGCTGGAGCTATGCTGTCCTAAGACAAGAACTCTAAGAAGCTGAGAGCCCTGAATCAGATCTTCCCCTGGTGCTCTCAGGCCTTGCCAACATCTAGATTGACATCCAGCCTCCAGGACCATGAGACCAAAAATTCCTGTTGTTCTAAGTCACCCAAATTGTGGAACCTTGCAGGGTTTTGTTTGTTTGGGCTCCATCACATGGCTTGTGGGATCTTAGTTCCCCACCCAGGGACTGAACTTGCATCCTGGGCAGTGAGAGCTCAGAGTCCTACCCACTGCACCGCCAGGGAACTAATTCCTTGTGGTACTTTGTTACAGCAGCCCTAAGGGATGGACACCAGCACCCTCTGCTCTGTTCCTTCCTCTCCAGACCAGGGTGGGTGGTGGGAGAGGCAGACCCACTGCTGAGTGGGCCCTCTGGCCCTGACTCGCTGGGAGCTCTGGACATAGTTCTCTGCTTCGGGGCGCCGTGGGAGGATGAGGACAAGGAGGAATGGGGTGGCACCCTGGAGCTTGACACTGCACCTGCACCCAATCCCTGCACTCCAGGAGCTCTGAATGTCCAGGAGTAGCCAGCTCCACTCTTCACCTCCCTCCAGTCCTCTCCACCTGCCATCAGCAGTTTGGAACAGCCGCTGTGTCTCGATCTCAGTAGGGGAGACAGAGAGAGAGGACACTCCACCTGAGCATGGCGTCTCACTGGTGTCCATGGCCTTTTATAGACAGGCTGGCAGGACAGACTGTGGGGCCAACAGTCCTCTTCTCAGAGGGGCCTGGGGTCAAGCCAGGAAGCAGGGAGGGAAGTGGCTGAGCAGGCAGCCTGATTGACTCTGAGGGCAGAGCCCTATTCCCCCAGGTGCTGAGTGGAGGAGGATAGGGGGAGGAGCCTCCTGCCTTCACCCACAGATCTGACCCCACATAGGTGGCTCTCTGCAGGAGGTCCTGTCTGTCAAGGGTCAGCTCCAGACACTTTAGTCCATTTTCTCCAAAACAGACATGATGCAGCTGCCAAGTCAGGGCTCTAGGACTTTCAGGATAGAGCCCAGTGTCTGCAAAGGTGGGAAGGAGGAAAATGCCATGAAGGTCCTCATGCAACCTGTTCACCACGGTCCTGCCTCTAATCTGACCAGCTGCCACACAGGTAACTCGTTGCCAGGCACCCAGGCTCTGCTGACCATAGGAGAGACCTGGACAGGCCCAGAGCTCTGCGTGTTTCCTGGGAAAGTTGCGGGGTGGCACATCCCTTAGCAGCCCAGGATGTTACAAGCCCTGACCCCTAACCCTAAAGTATGTTCACTAACTGTGCTGCCCTTTTGTGCAGAATTTGATGAATGAGGCTGAGTGAGTCTAAAGAGTGTGCTTCATGTGGGGACAACCTGTGTGGATGAGAGCGGGTTAATGATGCGAATGAAACTCAGTTATTTACACCAACCACCATGGGGTGAAGGGTAAACCATAAAGCTGAAGAGTGATTCTTGGTGATGGGGTGAACACTGTATGGGCCTGTGGGGGCAAGTTGGTGATGTCTGAGATACTAGAACTGGGAAATGAGAGGGAAAGTGCTCACGAATTCTGAGTTACCTAAGCAGATTAGGGAGACTAGTGAATTAGTTAATACAAACTTTGATGAAAAACAGGTATTTGCATAGCTTCAAAGCACCGCCCCGTAAAATACTTACACAAAGAGAAAAGGAGTAACTATAGCAGAGAAGCTTGGCTGGGAACACCCTAACCAAGTGATGGAGATGAACCAGCAGTGACGGGGTGAGCAAGATTCACGTGAGGCTGAGGATGCAGTAAGGATCAAGCATTACTTCTAGGATATCCCTTCCAAAGGCATACCCCCAATTACATGGCCACTTTGGGAGACATTCTGCACAGAAACTGGTTTGTAATCCCTAAGTCAAGGTCCCAGAAGTCCAGGAGAAATCATTCACGTGAGGCTGAGGATGCAGTAAGGATCAAGCATTACTTCTAGGATATCCCTTCCAAAGGCATACCCCCAATTACATGGCCACTTTGGGAGACATTCTGCACAGAAACTGGTTTGTAATCCCTAAGTCAAGGTCCCGGAAGTCCAGGAGAAATCAGGGACTGTCCCAGGTGGGAGGGCATTGAGGAATTTGCTGAGTAAATGCAGCACGTGTTGTGGAGTGGATGCGGATTCTTTCATTCAGGGCAACATTGGGACAACTAACTGGACTTCCTCCGGGTCTAGCAATTAGGATTGACTTTCGGATTTCGATGGAGGAGCAGTGGACATGCAGGATGCCTTATCTGAAGGGAACACACAGAAGCATTAGGGGGATGATGGGCATCTGGTCAGTGACTTATTCTCAAATGGTTCAAAGAAAATAAGATACCTATTTTCCATTTTCAACATTTTCTTAAGTTTTCGACTATTTCCAAATAAATGTTTTAAAACTGAAAGGCCCTAGTTTTAGGGACCTAGAAGGTGAGTGGCCGTCTGAGCTGCACGTCACTCCTGACACTCGGCCCTGCGGTTCTGGGGATGACGATGCGATGGGCTGGGGCTACGGGGGGGAGAACAGTGAGGGTGGGGGCCCTAGGACTGTAGGGACCAAGCACAGGCAGTCTCAGCTGAGACATCATCCCTTCCAGGGAAGCTCACAGGGTCTCTTCAAGTGTCCTTGGTTCTCAGCAGCTCCCCACTTCACCCCACCTTCCAGCAGCTACCTGGAAGTGCCTTTACTCTCTGCCTCCCCCACTATCCTGTGAGCCCCAAGGGCACAAACCTGACGCTATTACCCACAATATTACCCCTGTCAACCAACATGATGGGAAGGCAAGGGTGGGTCAAGGGCCCGTTCCTGGAGGTGACCGTCCTAGTTGTCAAAGTTCCCATTCAAGCGTGTCACAGGAGGACCAGGAGCTGCAGCCAGCCCAGCCCTGGGGCCTGTGCTTCCCTGCCCACTGCTTCCATCTCAAGGGCAATTTCTCATTCCCAGGCCATAACACCAGGTGAGAGGCAGAGGGCAGAGATGCCCATGTGACACTGCTGATAAAACAGAGCCATTGGAAAGGATCTGAATGTCCATCCCCAGGGTCCTGATGCATGGATTAGTGCCCTCACACTGTGAAATGTGGGCCCGGCCTAAGACAGGAAGGTGTCCAGGACAGCTAAGTGAATGAAGGGCAGGGAGTCAGAACATTAAACTTTTAATTGAACAGAACATTTGCTGGGCAAACACACTGAATCACAACCCTGGGCAAGGCACCAGCCCCCACTCACAGCCTGGCAGGCTCTCCCCCAGTGCACGTGCCTCTGTGCAAACCCCAGACTCAGAAATGCCAGAGGTTGCCTACACCTCACTCACCACATCTACTGGGAGGAGAAGTCTGGCCTTGTCACAGGACACGTGGGAGGCCTAAAGGGCAACATCCCCTCTCTGAGAAAGGCCTTCACTGCCTGGAACCCACCCTGGAACCTGACTGTAATCTGCTTCTGCCTGCATAGAACAGACCCACCTTTGACTTTTGACTTCAGGAATGTTTCTCAGATGCTTCTTCCAATACAGAAAGTTGACAACCAAACTATTCAAACAGGGCATGGGGAGCTCAACAGAACCCCCAGGAAACTCTGGGGACCTCCTTCTTCAGTAGGGATAAAGCTCTGTTACTCGAGTTGCTGGATGTCCACAGCTGCTCCCCTGGAGCACTGGCCAGGCTCCCAAGGGGCAGCTCAGCCCAGGCTACCCGCTGAAAGCTCCAGGAGCATCCTGGCTCCCCAGAAGGCATCGCTGGAGGTCTGCCCATCAGACCACTGCACCTGGGAAGCCAACACAGTGTCACACACGGAGACGCCCTCTGCCAGTCCTGCCCTCCCACTTGGCACTCCCGACCCTGGGACTCACCCGTCTGGACTCAGTAGGAAACCCTGCCCCAGGACCCTTGCCTCCCAGCTCCCCTTCCATTTAAGTCCGGCCTCTGGACGTCCCTGGCTCAAGTTCAGCTCTGCCCATTTTAGTCACTCTGAAGACCCAAGCTGGGGACCCAGGAGTCAGGAGTCAGGAGTCAGGAAGGAAGTCCACAGTGCTTGTAGGAGGGTCTCACCTGGCTGGAGGGAGGGGGCTGGCCCAGCTCCACGGCAGACATGGGGCCAGGGAAGCCTCGTGGGGCCGGAGTCAGGTCTGAGGGGCTGGAAAAGGGACGGTGTCAGGACAGGCCCTCTGCCAGGCCCTATTTGAGGGTCACGCTGTCCCCCGTGAGCCCCATACTTGGAGAGCTTTCTACCTGTCTGAAGCCCTTCCAGGTGACGGGCTCTCTGGGAACAGCCTCCTCCTGCAAGGCACTCAGGTGTGCAGGATGCTGGAGGGGCCTCAGGACACCTCAAGCAGGTGGCTCAGGTAGTCAGGGAGCAAGCACATCAGGGCAAGCTCACAGAAGAGGGGTAGTGAGCAGAGATGTAAAGGAAGAGAAGGTCACAAAGGGACAGGCCTGAGGCATGAAGAGGTCAAAAGGTCCTTAGAACCAAATCAAGGAGAGCAGCAGGGGGAGCAGGGCAGGAGATAGGTGCAGCCACTCAGGACAACAGTCATGCAGGTCCTTGAAGTCAAACCACATCTACCCTGTGACCTAGTCACCCCACTGCTGGATGTATACACCCCAGAGACATGAAGGTAAACGTGCAGGTCACCATGTGTGTGCAGCAAGGCACACACCAAACCCAAACCAGGAGCTCCCAAATGCCTCTAGCACATGATGTCAATCCATACCAAGACTAGGACTCAGCAAGAAAGAGGAAGGGGTGCTGATACACACAGGAGGAGGGGTGTTGATACACGCAAGAGGAGGGGTGTTGATACACGGAGAAGGAAAGGTGTTGATACACACAGGAGAAAGGGGTGCTGATACACACAGGAGGAGGGATGCTGATACACACAGGAGAAAGGGGTGCTGATACACACAGGAGGAGGGATGCTGATACACACAGGAGGAAGGGTGTTGATATACACAGGAGGAAGGGTGCTGATACAGGAGGAAGGGTGTTGATATACACAGGAGGAGGGGTGTTGGTACACATAGGAGGAAGGGGTGCTGATACACACAGGAGGAAGGGGTACTGATACACACAGGAGGAGGGATGCTGATACACACAGAAGGAGGGGTGTTGGTACACATAGGAGGAAGGGTATTGATATACACAGGAGAAAAAGGGTGATGATACACATAGGAGAAGGGGTGTTGATAAACACAGGAGGAAGGGTGCTGATACACACAGGAGGAAGGGTGTTGATATACACAGGAGGAAGGGTGCTGATACAGGAGGAAGGGTGTTGATATACACAGGAGGAGGGGTGTTGGTACACATAGGAGGAAGGGGTGCTGATACACACAGGAGGAAGGGTGCTGATACACACAGGAGGAGGGGTGTTGGTACACATAGGAGGAAGGATGTTGATATACACAGGAGAAAAAGGGTGTTGATACACACAGGAGGAGGGGTGTTGGTACACAGGAGGGATGCTGATACAGACAGGAGGAAGGGTGTTGATACAGACAGGAGGAAGGGTGTTGATATACACAGGAGGAGGAGTGTTGGCACACAGGAGGAAGAGGTGCTGATACACACAGGAGGAGGGGTGTTGATACACACAAGAGGAAGGGTGTTGATATACACAAGAGGAAGGGTGCTGATACACACAAGAGGAAGGGTGCTGATACACACAGGAGAAAAAGGGTGACGATACACATAGGAGAAAGGGTGTTGATACACACAGGAGGAAGGGTGTTGATATACACAGGAGAAAAAGGGTGATGATACATATAGGAGAAAGGGTGTTGATACACACAAGAGGTGGGGTGTTGATACACACAGCAGTGGGGACAGGTCTCAAGCAGTCAGGCTGAGTGAAGGAGGCCATATAATTAAAAAACGGGCAGATGCTGTATGATTTCACTCATATGAACTTCTTAGAAAAGGCAACTAAAAGAAAGCAGATCCTTGGTCCTAGGGAGGTGGGGGTGAGGGGTGGAGGCAGATGGAAACAGCTCTGTGGCCCATGACCTAAAGAATAATTATGGTTTGTGATGAATACAGAAGTCACATTCAGAAAACTGTCATTTGTACCATCCAAACATGTTGCTTTACTTTATGCCCCAAGCTGTTTTTAAATAAGGAATCAAGGTTATCAGATCAGAACAAAGATGAGCTGGAGCACTGGAGACCAAGAGTGAGAAAACCAGTGGAGAGTCCAAGCAGGCCCGAAGGGGCCCTGTGGCTGCTCCACTCCATACGGCTTCTGCTCATAAACACACATCATCTGGCTGTTTCCACAAGCAGAGCCTGTTTCCTCAGGCGGCTGCTCCCCTCCTCTCGCACGTCCCCCAGTAATTCTGCCCTCGCTGGGCACCTGATCTTCAGCTCCTGGATTCGGGAGACCCCAAACCCTGGGGACCCTGTCCTGTGACCCTCTATCGTAGGTTCCCCCTTCACCAGAGGCCCAACACTCTCCTCTTGTGAAATCTGAACCACTGTTACGCCCCCATGCCACAGTCTGCAGCACATCCCCTATTCACAGCCCTCCAGAGCTCCTTTAAAATTACAATTTGGAATATAAAAGCAGGCTCTTGATGCTGTCCAGAAACTGAAACAATCTTATGGAAAAGAAAATGCCTGAAAGAGGCTGCTAGAGCCCAGGGAGACCTCTGGGGAAGCACCATCCACATGCCTGCATCTGCTCCCGTGCTTCCAAGTGTTGTCTGTGGGAAAAACTACGATCATGTAGGATGGGGGAACTGTTGAGGTTTCCAGAAATCCATAAGGAAAAGACCTCATCTGCCCCGTGGCAGATGGTGAGTCTCCCGACCAGGAACCACCCCATGCGTGGCCCGTAGGAAGTGTCACCTGAGCCCGGTGGCTCTGCACTTACCTCTGGGTGAGGATGAAATTGGGAGCCTGTGCCGAGGGCTGGGTCACCCGGAGGTTGCCCACCTGTTGTTCTGCTTGGCTACCGCAGGAACCCGGATCCTCCTCCAGGTATGTGCCCTGGGGGTTGATGCTGGGAGGCTCAGCGAATCCTGCAGGGGAGGAAACCCCACAACCCAGAGCTGGGAGCCGGGAGCACAGTCCACGTGCAGCCCAACACAGGTCCACGGAGAGGCAGCGTCCAGTCTGCCAGCCCCCGGCCTCAGCTCCACGTTGAGGGAAGAGAAGGCACTTCTGTCCATCTCAGTGGCTTTTTCTGGCTTCCAGAGACCAAAACAATGTCAAATTTCACTGGCTTCAAGTTGTTGTCACTCTAGACCTCACACCAGCCCAACAAAGACTCAGTATCCAAATCTGCCCACATTCACCACTGCCGTGTCAGGAGAGACTCCTCGGTGCCTCCCTGCTTCACCACAGGCTGAGCCCAGCCACCTGCCACTTCCCTCCCCTTTTTCCTTGGGTTTCACCTTGACTTCATGGCAGTGCGAGGTGTTACTCCCTTGCCCCACCCTTTCTCTTTACTTAAAATGTTGTAGAAAATCTCTCAGGGTGCCTTTCACTCTAAAAAGGAAAACCACATGGACTCAATCAGTTCTGGGTTGACATTTAGGAACAAAGTAAGCTAAGAAGGAAGGTCCATTTGTGCCTTAAGTCCATCTGGCCAATAAAACTAGCAAGCGTCCTGATCTCAGACCCCAAACAATGGTCCTCCCTCCTGTCTGCCAGAGCAACCAAACCATCTCATCTGTCAGCTGATCAGACCTGCCGAACCGTTTGCTGTATGACTGCCTCCACCTCCGTTGTATCTTCTTCCCACAGAACTTCAGATACTCTGAGGTCCATGAAATATGGGTAAGTGCAAATTTGAACATTTCAATTCACACAGAATAGATCAATGGGTTATAGCTTCTTCCTCTAAGAGTAAGGGAAATAAAAAGCCCCAAGCCTAGAACAAAGGGAGTGTCATGGGAAGGGCAATTAGCAGATGGGAGGTGTCCATGTTTGGCAGATGCAGGCACANTGATACACACAGGAGAAAAAGGGTGACGATACACATAGGAGAAAGGGTGTTGATACACACAGGAGGAAGGGTGTTGATATACACAGGAGAAAAAGGGTGATGATACATATAGGAGAAAGGGTGTTGATACACACAAGAGGTGGGGTGTTGATACACACAGCAGTGGGGACAGGTCTCAAGCAGTCAGGCTGAGTGAAGGAGGCCATATAATTAAAAAACGGGCAGATGCTGTATGATTTCACTCATATGAACTTCTTAGAAAAGGCAACTAAAAGAAAGCAGATCCTTGGTCCTAGGGAGGTGGGGGTGAGGGGTGGAGGCAGATGGAAACAGCTCTGTGGCCCATGACCTAAAGAATAATTATGGTTTGTGATGAATACAGAAGTCACATTCAGAAAACTGTCATTTGTACCATCCAAACATGTTGCTTTACTTTATGCCCCAAGCTGTTTTTAAATAAGGAATCAAGGTTATCAGATCAGAACAAAGATGAGCTGGAGCACTGGAGACCAAGAGTGAGAAAACCAGTGGAGAGTCCAAGCAGCCCCGAGGGGCCCTGTGGCTGCTCCACTCCATACGGCTTCTGCTCATAAACACACATCATCTGGCTGTTACCACAAGCAGAGCCTGTTTCCTCAGGCGGCTGCTCCCCTCCTCTCGCACGTCCCCCAGTAATTCTGCCCTCGCTGGGCACCTGATCTTCAGCTCCTGGATTCGGGAGACCCCAAACCCTGGGGACCCTGTCCTGTGACCCTCTATCGTAGGTTCCCCCTTCACCAGAGGCCCAACACTCTCCTCTTGTGAAATCTGAACCACTGTTACGCCCCCATGCCACAGTCTGCAGCACATCCCCTATTCACAGCCCTCCAGAGCTCCTTTAAAATTACAATTTGGAATATAAAAGCAGGCTCTTGATGCTGTCCAGAAACTGAAACAATCTTATGGAAAAGAAAATGCCTGAAAGAGGCTGCTAGAGCCCAGGGAGACCTCTGGGGAAGCACCATCCATATGCCTGCATCTGCTCCCGTGCTTCCAAGTGTTGTCTGTGGGAAAAACTACGATCATGTAGGATGGGGGAACTGTTGAGGTTTCCAGAAATCCATAAGGAAAAGACCTCATCTGCCCCGTGGCAGATGGTGAGTCTCCCGACCAGGAACCACCCCATGCATGGCCCGTAGGAAGTGTCACCTGAGCCCGGTGGCTCTGCACTTACCTCTGGGTGAGGATGAAATTGGGAGCCTGTGCCGAGGGCTGGGTCACCCGGAGGTTGCCCACCTGTTGTTCTGCTTGGCTACCGCAGGAACCCGGATCCTCCTCCAGGTATGTGCCCTGGGGGTTGATGCTGGGAGGCTCAGCGAATCCTGCAGGGGAGGAAACCCCACAACCCAGAGCTGGGAGCCGGGAGCACAGTCCACGTGCAGCCCAACACAGGTCCACGGAGAGGCAGCGTCCAGTCTGCCAGCCCCCAGCCTCAGCTCCGCGTTGAGGGAAGAGAAGGCACTTCTGTCCATCTCAGTGGCTTTTTCTGGCTTCCAGAGACCAAAACAATGTCAAATTTCACTGGCTTCAAGTTTTTGTCACTCTAGACCTCACACCAGCCCAACAAAGACTCAGTATCCAAATCTGCCCACATTCACCACTGCCGTGTCAGGAGAGACTCCTCGGTGCCTCCCTGCTTCACCACAGGCTGAGCCCAGCCACCTGCCACTTCCCTCCCCTTTTTCCTTGGGTTTCACCTTGACTTCATGGCAGTGCGAGGTGTTACTCCCTTGCCCCACCCTTTCTCTTTACTTAAAATGTTGTAGAAAATCTCTCCGGGTGCCTTTCACTCTAAAAAGGAAAACCACATGCACTCGATCAGTTCTGGGTTGACATTTAGGAACAAAGTAAGCTAAGAAGGAAGGTCCATTTGTGCCTTAAGTCCATCTGGCCAATAAAACTAGCAAGCGTCCTGATCTCAGACCCCAAACAATGGTCCTCCCTCCTGTCTGCCAGAGCAACCAAACCATCTCATCTGTCAGCTGCTCAGACCTGCCGAACCGTTTGCTGTATGACTGCCTCCACCTCTGTTGTATCTTCTTCCCACAGAACTTCAGATACTCTGAGGTCCATGAAATATGGGTAAGTGCAAATTTGAACATTTCAATTCACACAGAATAGATCAATGGGTTATAGCTTCTTCCTCTAAGAGTAAGGGAAATAAAAAGCCCCAAGCCTAGAACAAAGGGAGTGTCATGGGAAGGGCAATTAGCAGATGGGAGGTGTCCATGTTTGGCAGATGCAGGCACACGTCCAATGCCGTGGTGATGGGTGGGGTGTGTGAAGGGAAGCCAGGGCGTAAGCAGGGGTCAAGGACCCTGAGGAGTTTGCAGAGAGGGAAGGAAAATGAGGTGCTCAGGTGGTCAGCTCACCAATTCCCAGAGAACATCACCCCTCACATATGCTCGACATGGTGTGAAGACCAGCTCCCCTCTTCCCAGTATGAGGCTGGCCACTGCCTGTCCTGACTCCAGTCTTGTTAGTACACATGGACAGGAAAAGGTTTCTGAAATGAAAGACCAATCTGTTCAGAAGGAAAAACTGCCTCAGAGAAGTAAGTCTCCAGGCTCTTACACTTTCAGGCCCCACCTCTTCCTGTTTCCAAGGAAGGACCTGAATCCATTCTAACATCTCCTCCTTCAGGCAACAAAGCATATTTACTGCAGCTTGTAAGCAGGATACTCAGAGAGGTATAGATATTGCATCTATAAAAAGTAACACAATCTATGAAGAAAGGAAAATCAGAATTAAGAAAAGAGAGCTTGGAGTTCTCTTAAAATACATAACGGTCATATCAGAAGATAGGACTTCCCTGGTGGTGTGGTGGTTAAGAATCCGCCTGCCAATGCAGGAGACATGGGTTTGACTCCTGGTCCGGGAATTTTCCACATGCCAACTAGACCCCTGAGTCACAACTACTGAATCCCATGTGCGCCTATGGCCCGTGCTCTGCAGCAAGAGAAAGCCTGCACACAGCAACCAAGACCCAGTGCAGCAAAAGTAAGTGAGTAAACGTTCTTCTTAAGAGGATCAGAAGACAGAGTTTAAGACAAAAGCATATACAATAAAAAGCAACTTTTTTTAAGGTAAGCATTTTGGGAGAGTGGCCTAGGATTTCCAACATCCAAATAACATCTGTGCTGTAAAGAGAGAACTGGAAGGAGGAAATTATCAGGAAACTATCAAAGACTATTACAGAAAGTGCCGGGAGCTTAAAGAAGATCTTGCTCTCTCTTTAAATTGAAAGGCTTAACAACAAAGTGACTTTAAAAGACTCACACCTAGAACCATCGCTGTGAAATTTCAGAACACCAAGACTTGAAAAATAAAAAGCTTCAAGAAAGGAAAAATATGTAAAAAACATGTAAAAATCAGAATGACATCTGACTTAAAATGACAACACTGGATGCTGTAATATTATGTTGCTTTCAAATTTCTAAGGAAAAAAAGTATTTTGAACTCAGAATTCTGGCCCTGACAAATCGTTAATCAAGCATGAGGGAAGATTAAAGACAACTTCAGAAGATGCAAGCAATCAGAAAATTTACCTGCAGTCACCCTTTCTGGTAAAGTTAAAGACATTCTTTAACATAACAAGAGTCGAGAAAGAAAGAACAAGACTTGCAATTAAGGCAACTCTGAAGTGGAATTTCCCTGGCGGTCCAATGGTTAAGAGTTCACCTTCCAATGCAGGGGACGTAGGTTTGATCCCTGGTGGGGGAACTAAGATTCAACACTGAAGGAAACCCAGGCGCTCTCAGGATAATGGCTCCATCCCAGGCCTAGGAAGACTGCACTTGGATGGGGACAAGGAGGAGGCTCCCAGCAACAAGTCTTCAGAGGTGATGCTTGAAATATTGGGAGAAGCTAAGGACGTGACAAAAGCAGACAATGTAAGAAAAAAGAAAGGCAACGAGAAACTTATAATAAGACACACACACACACACACACACACACACACACACATACAATCACAGAAGAGGGCTTCCCAAGTGGCACTAGTGGTAAAGACTGCCGATGCAGGTAGACATGAGATGTGTTTGACCCCTGGGTCAGGAAGATCCCCTGGAGGAAGGCACGGCAACCCACTCCAGTATTGCCTGGGAAATTTCAAGGACGGGGGAGCCTGGCAGGCTACAGTCCATAGGGTCACGAAGAATCAGACATGACTGAAGCGACTTAGCATGCATGCATAACCACAGAAGACTAAGAAATTTAAGTGACAGGCTGAATTCAGTGCCAATATCCTCCTTATGGAGGTCACAAGATGCTATTGTTTGGTGCACAAAATATGTACCTGAATACATTTTTGCTAAGGGTATGTATAGTTACAATTACAACTAAGAAAGAAACCAGGACAAGAGGGTAGAAGTCTGAGCAGCTCAGCCCTCCTCCGTGCTGGCAGATGTGGACAATAGTCACGGGGACTGGATCAGGGCTGGCAGCCATTTCATTTCATTTCAACTCTTTCCTCACTATCCTATTTTTTAGTCATGTGCACATTTTATTTTGAAAACAGAAATAAATGAAAAAAAAAACATCCAGCTATTCATGGGAAGAGACTGCTCTAATTGCACTGGTTTGTAGGTCTAATAAAATACATGGGATTCAAGCAGAAAGTCCTTGCCCCTCAAAATCCTGCCCCTTCAAATGAGATACAAGTTGTCAAAGTATCTGATGTAGAAACACGTGGTCTGTCTAGAATGGACCCACCTGTGGGGCTGGGCTCCCTGAGGGCGGCAAAGGACACAGCCAAAGCAGCGTCTGTAGGGCGCATGGTGAGGTCCAGCCCATGACTGTGGATCAGCTGCCCAGTCTGGAAGGAAACTTCCTTGGAGGATGCCAGTGCGAGAGACATCAGCCACGACTCAGGGGCAGCCAGAGCGGGGTCCAGCATATCGTTGGCAGCAGCCAGAGGACAGAGACCAGGGCCAGAGCAGACAGGGGGCAGAGTGGCAGGATCATGGTTAGGTCCCTCCTGGTGTATCTCACCACCCTGCAGAGACCTGGGGGACACAGGGAACACCACCCCTTGGTGGGCAGAGGCTCCCTCACACTAGGGCAGGGGGGCCTGGGAGGACATTCCAGCTCAGCCTGGGAACCTGGGCTCGGATGGCTGTGGGGCCCACCACATTCCCAGTCATGCTGCCTTCACCATCCTCCCTGGGGGTGCAAGAGTGAAAAATATTACTGCTAGAAACCTAAGATATATTAGCAATTTATTTACAAGTGTTTTCAATGAAGCATTGTTCTGCAATACTGAAAGCTGAAAATGATTAGGAACAACCTAACAGTTGAGTGCCTATATGAAGGTGAATCTTAAAGGACTATTACACAGAAGTTAATAATTCGAAGAATTAATATTCCACAAATGCTCACTGTATCTCAGATGGCGCTCCTGGGCTTTTGTTAACAACTCCCCACCTCTATAATCTGTGTGATGACCTGCATGGCAGGGCTTATCACTGTCCCCATTTCACAGATGAGAAAAGTGAGGCACCAAGAGGTCATGGGAACTTGCCTAAGGCCACACGGCTGGGTAGAGCTGGCCTGAATGTGAGGTGTCAGCCCAGGTAATGTCATGAGAGATGCTAATAACACAAGGGTAACAGGGAAAAGTGGGCACAGCTTGATGGCTTATACAGCAGGAACATGACCCCTTGCTCAGACTCAGTCCCCCTGCTGGCCAGCACTCTTCTCCCAGCAGTCTGTACATCGTCACAGGAGCGGCAAGGTAAGGTGAGACATGGCCTGGGCTGTGGGAGGAGCTTATTAACTTAGTGGTTACTAACTTAGAGATCTACCAACCACACCAAATGCTAGAGATAAACAAGCCACGAGGAAGGCCGTTTGCCTTTAGGAGACAGGTCTGCATGTTTTTCTAAGTCTGTTTCCCCATTTTCCAAAATTTACATGAAGTCAGGCTGAGTCAGGCTCTAGGAAGCAAGTGTGCTGTACATGACGTGGGTTCCTTGTCAGTGGCCTCCCCTCCTACCTGGGGTCACAGCTCTCTCTGCCCTCAGCCATCACAGACCTGGTCCCAGGGTCTGGCTGGTGTTCCTATGCCCACTCCATTCCTGGTCTCCCACTGAGAGTGGGAAACTGAACTGCCCTGGCCTATGTGCGGTGGCAGTACCTGGGAGCCAGTGACTTGGGCATAGTCTCATCTCCAGAGAAGTCTGGGGTCAGAGCCAGCGGCTCCCACGGCCCTTGGGTGGTCTCCAGGGTCTGTAGAGGCCCACTTTTCTCAGGTCCTGCTAAAAGCCGATCAGACAGGAAGGGAGGCTGGGTGATGCCTGGAGTCCCCGTCTCCTTCCCAGCAGGTTGAGAGCAGTCATGCTGGCTGCCTGCTGCTCTTTGTTTGATCCTTAATCTGTCTTTGGTCTGAACTGAAACCCACAATTATGAACCCAGGCCACCCCAATTCTGGTGCTTGGCTCAACTCCCCGACTCCTGGGCCTGACCTCACAATAATCTCTCAACGCAAAATGCTGCTGCAGCCCACCTGGACCACCCTGAGCCCAACTTGACCCTTAGTGTCAGTGATCTCACTTCCCACAGGGTGAGGTGCTGAACGTGCAGACGGGCTGGAGGAGGGGGCCTGGTTGATCCTGGATACGGGTTTTGTCAGAGGGGCCACTCACTTGACCACTGAGGCCTGTCCACAAGCCCAGAGCCAAGGTGGGGGTGGTCTGTTGGCTGCGGGGCAAGCTGCCGACTTGCCTCCCCCGACGTGAAGTCTTCTGCTGAGTCTGGGGCTGGCGCCGCACGCTGCATCAAGGCCCTCTGGCGCCGTCGGTAATTGGCAAACCAGTTGTAGACTTGTTCCGTGGTCAGCTGCGTCTCAGAGGCCAGGTCCTCCTGCCCCAAAACAACCCGCCACTACCCCAGCCCACTCCCAAGCCGAGAGGCCGGGGCACAAAGTGGGCAAGCCACCACCCAGCCGACAGTCACTCACTGCCAGGAGGGCTCCGAGCAGCTGGCAAACCAGATCCTCCCGAGGTGCCACCCAACCACTGACCCCCCACCCGCTGGTGCCAGAGCGTATCGGCCATGACCAACTCTGCAACCAGGCATGTCTCAGATGTGAACTGGCACCACCGGCCACAGCGCCCTGCTCTGGGGGAGCCCAGCTGACTGGACGCAGGGAGGAGAGAGCAAGCCAGCTTTCTGAGAAGCAGGATCTGAGGGGGCAGACTCGTGCCCCCTCTACTTGCTCCTGGAGGGCGGCCCCCTCCACCCCTCCTTCTGGAGCCCCAGCCTCAGCAAGTGCTCAGTGTCTCCTGAAGTCACACCAGCTGACGGCGTATTAAGATGCCTGTAATGAAACTCACTCCCCAGTCTATGCAGGGTAGACATGCAGGAGCTGCCAGCCAAAGGGCGTCATCTCCAAGGGAGTTCAGGGAGGTCAGAGCCCACCATCGCCCTGGCAGATAGGCCACTAGGGAGGGTGTGGATCTACCCCCTAAGGTGGTGATGTCACCTAAAGGTGGCAGTCCCCCAAGGGTGTTAGTCCCCCACCTAACAGTGGGGGTGAACCAAGCAAGGGTGGGGCCCCCCTAAGGACAGGGAGTGCTGGTGAAGGGGAGGCTGCCTGGCCACGCTCATATCTGCTCTTACCCGCTCGGCCTTGCTGGGGTTGGTGCTCACACCCGAGGCAAAGTCCTCCAGCTTCTGGCGAACTTCTCTGGGGAAGTTCCGGCTCTTGAGGCCGTTAGGGCAGAGGGAGGGAGGTGGTGGATTCCTAGAGGAGGACACTGAAGAGGTGGTAACAGACCCCTGCTCCTCTGGATGCACCTGTTGTGCCCCACTGGACTCTTCTCCTTTCACCGGCCACCCTCCTCCCCACCGTGTGCTGTAGGCCCTGGATCCAAGCCCTGAGCAGGGAGAGGCCTGGTAGTGCCTGGGCCCACACTTCACCCTCTCATCAGGGTTCCCATCACCCCTTACTGACCAGCGGCCCTGACTGCTGAAGCTGAATGAAGAAGATATTGAGGTGGGTTATGCTATCTGCTTTACTGACTGTATAATGGAATTTTTTGCAAAAGAAAAAATGACAGGGGGCTTCCCTGGTGGCTCAGTGGTAAAGAATCTGCCTGCCAGTTCAGGAGATGGATTTGATCCCTGGTCTGGGAAGAATGCACATGCCAAGGAGCAACCTAGCTCATGCACCACAACTACTGAGCCTGTGCTCTAGAGGCTGGGAGCCACAACTGCTGAAGCCCAGGCGCCCTAAAGTCCATGCTCTGCAACAAGAGAAGCCACAATGAGAAGCCCGCAGAACACAACCAGAGAGGAGCCCCCACTCACTACAACTAAGGATTCCCTGATGGTTCAGTTGGTAAGGAATCCGCCTGCAATGCAGGAGACCCTGGTTCGATTCCTGGTTTGGGAAGTTCCCCTGGAGGAGGGGTAGGCTACCCACTCCACTATTCATAGGCTTCCCTCGTGGCTCAGCTGGTAAAGAATCCGCCTGCAATGCAGGAGACCTGGGCTAGATCCCTGGGTTGGAAAGATCCCCCGAGAAGGGAACGGCTACCTACTGCAGTATTCTGGCCTGGAGAACTCCATGGACTGTGTAGCCCGTGGGGTCACAAAGAGTTGGGAACGACTGAGCGATTTTCACTGCAACTAAAGAAAAGCCTGCACAGCAACGAAGACCCAGCAGAGGCAAAAATAAATAATTTTCTTTAAATGACATATAAGTGAACAACACCAGTTTTCTACAAGATTTGATATCCAAATACCAATTGAAAAATCCCCATGAAGGTGGAGAACACAACCCATACATCCCAGTGAAGCTCAGTTTCCCACTTCTCACATCTTCCCCCAGCCTGTCCTGCCCGTCCCAGTGAGAGAACACCACGTCCCAGCCAATCAGGCCACGAGCCTGGGTTTATTATCTTACCTTCTCCAATACATTCAACCTATCAGCAAATCCTCCTGAGTCCATCCTGACACAACCCACTCCCCAGCCACGGCCTCTCCCAGAACCTCCAAGCACCTCGTCTCTGCTCCTGCACTGACCACCAGCTGTAATGTGTATCACCCCTCCTCACGCCCAGAGAGTGCCGTCCCTGTGCTCAGGCCTCGCTCAGGTTCTGTGGCCCTGTGCTGCAGCCCCCACCACAACAAAGGACCACCGAGCCACAGCCCTCTACTGAGCTTGTCCTGTCTGTCATTCCTTGCTCTGAATTAGGGGATCTGCTTTGTTCCCCAGCTTCTGGTCTGTCATCTACATCCAAGTGCAGCTCCAAGAGAGCCCCAGGGGCCTCGTCACAAACACAGCACACTGCTCCCCAAGTCACTTTGCTGAACCACCCTCAGGCAGGCCCTAAAAACCTATAGGGAGGGGACTGACTGCAACCCTTGACAACCTCAAGGCAGATTAACTTCTGGGCTTTGAAGACATATTTGGTGGGCACTGTGAGAAAAATGCTGTCTGATCCAAAAGGAATCCATCCATCTCTTCCTCCATCAACCAGGCCCTTGGCTCAGCAACTCCTGTCACTTGGACTTTCAGGAACTCAGAGCGTGACCTGCAGCCCCTTCTGGCTGTTGGAGAACACCCAAATAAGGAACAAAGGCTCTGCAGCCTCAACGTCTAAGCTGGAATCCTGCCTTTGCGTCTCTCAGAGAAGGCAATGGCACCGCACTCCAGTACTCTTGCCTGGAAAAGCCCACGGACGAAGGAGCCTGGTGGGCTGCAGTCCAACAGGTCGCTAAGAGTCGGACAGGACTGAGCGACGTCACTTTCACTTTCACGAATTGGAGAAGGAAATGGCAACCCACTCCAGTGTTCTTGCCTGGAGAATCCCAGGGACGGGGGAGCCTGGTGGGCTGCCGTCTATAGGGTCGCACAGAGTTGGACACGACTGAAGCGACTTAGCAGCAGCAGCGTGTAACCAGGTAAGTCACCAATTTGTCTGTGTCTCAGTGTCCTCATTCATGAATGGTGATAATGGTGATGGTTATAACTGGTAGTCATAATGTT
This sequence comes from Oreotragus oreotragus, assembly GCA_006410675.1. Taxonomy (NCBI): domain Eukaryota; kingdom Metazoa; phylum Chordata; class Mammalia; order Artiodactyla; family Bovidae; genus Oreotragus; species Oreotragus oreotragus. The sequence continues at coordinate 187,035 of SJYX01015196.1, read as the reverse complement.
TACTTAGTGCTGATTATGGTCATGGTGGTGACTGTTAATTAACATCTGTTCAGCAGCTATCATGTGCCAGACTGTCTTCTAACCAGGGGTCCCCATATCTGATGATCTGGGATCTAATGTCTGATGATCTGAGGTAAAGCTGATGTAATAATAATAGAAGTAAAGTGCACAATAACTGTAATATACTTGAATCATCCTGAAACCATCCCCCTTGCCCCTGCACATGCACTGGTCCACAGAAAAATCGTCTTCCACAGAACCTGCCGCTGGTGCCAAAAAGATTGGGACCACTGTTCTAAGCACTACATACATCTCACATGGTGCTTATAGCACCCTCATCTCTGTCTGTCTTCAAAAGGTCCTGCAGCCCTGAGGAGCTGCGCTGAAATCCCAGCCAGGCCACTGGCAGAGCCTGACCATGGGGACTAGCTGACATGAGGGGCATCCCTCCTCCCACAGGAGGAAAGTGAGGTCGGGGTGCCCACCTGCTGACTCCCTCCCTGCAAGGTCCTCACAGACGGGCAGTGGCTCCTGGTCTGGGTCTTGGGAACGGCTCTCTGTCCTGCCCTGTGGGCAGAGGTGGGACAGGGTTCCCACAGCCGAGCAGGCAGAGAGGTGGCTCAGTGTTGGGCACTGACATCACTGTTTCATCTCAACTCCCTCCCTCTACTTCACCTCAGCCCTTCTATGGTTCTAGAAGGCAAATCCCTCATGAGGCCCTGGGAATAAGTGCCAAGACCAGCACATACCTCTTCCTGCACCGGAACTTCTGCACCGGTGTCAGCGTGGACACGCCGAGCCTCTTCATGGCCAGACGGTAGTGGATGTCATTCCAGAGCTGCACCAGCTTGAGGCTGCCGCCCGGCACCTGGCACCCCTATGGACAAGAGCCTCCTGAGATCCACACCCTCCCCTGCCCTGGAGCCCTGTCATCCACTTGCCTGAGCCCTAAGACCAGCCACTGACTGGCGTCCAATGGTGCGGGCATGAGCTCCATGGCTGGGTTCCAGTTCCCATCAAGGAGCCCTTGGGGGGCACAGTTCTCCTCTATCTCCTACAGGTGAGGAGCAGGCAAGGGGAAATCCACCTCTGGGCTATGACCACAGCACACAGGAGGCAGAGCTGCGCTAAGGACCACATGAAAGATCAGATTTGAAGGGCCTGAGGTGTGACCCTTGCCTTGTATGAGAGGCCTTTCCCACTAGCTGGGTGGGTCCCTGGGTCTCAGAGAGCACATTCTGAAGGGGATGAAGGGGTCCTGGTCACACCACTGATGGCTCCCAGACCCTGTGGGACATGGTCATGTGACCAGACTTTGAGATGGCCAAGGATGCGGAGGACAGGCCTCGCCTAGACACAGCCCCTGTGCTTTAACCCCAGTGTTCTCAGGGCCATTTTGGTGAGGGAGGTGCTGAGAATCGTTTAGCTTTCTCTCCACAGGCACAAAAAGCCCACTTTGCTGGGTCGAAGCCTGCAGTCTCCTCCCAGGATAAAGCAGCAGACCCAGGGCACAACCTATGGGCAGAGAAGCCGCCTGGGGCCTTCCCACCTGCCTGAGCAGCCCTGCGCAGGAAACGCCCCTTTCTGAGGTGGTGGCCCCATGGCTTCTACAGGTCTCAGAACACATCACTTCCTCAGAGGCATTTCTAGACAATCCCGAGTGAGTTACAGTCCCTCTCCTGGGAGTTCTGCATCACATTTCATCCTTGACTGCCTACACAGCAGCTATGACAACTCTGTGTGTTCATCCATTTCGTCTGACATTGCTGGAAATCTGAGTTCTCTTATGTTTCAGGTGTCGGGGATCCTTTAATGAGCAGAACTGATGCGCCCCCTGCTCCTGGGGCCTGCAGTGCAGGAGGGGAGGCAGACAAAACACAGGTTGAAAAATAAACAGATTTCTACTTCTGAGCTGAGGAAGGAACCATAGAGGGGGATGAGGGCTCCTTTATATCCTTGACGATAAAGGAGGCACTAGCTGTACAGGGTGACATTTAAAGCAGAAACCAGACATGTAGGAAAGCTCCAGCCACACAGAATGGGGCTCCAGCCTCTGGCAGAGGAAATGACACCTGCAAAATTCAAAAGAGGAGGATCTCAGGAGTTTCAGAAGCAGCAAGAAAGCCACCATGACAAGCGGGGGCAGGAGGGGTCCAAAGACTGGAGAGCAAGCCAGCACTGATGGCAGGCTCTGGGGCCACCGCCTCAGCACACACCATGTTCCCATCTGCAGCTTTGGGGCGGTGGGGGAGGAGGGGGGCAGCAGTGCTGGCAGAGGAGGGAGAAAGGTGGATGCCACAGGGCTTGGGGGAGAGGGAGCAGAAAATAGAAAGAACTGAAAGAACTGAGTATCTTGAAAGTAAACGCAGCATGACTTATGCATAGATGTACATGCATACATGCATATAGAGTGAAAAAGGGAAACACTGGCCCCCAAATCTCTTGTTAAAACCTTTCGAGCCACACTTAGTTTAGAATTCAGAACTTCACACATTTTAGGAAGTAACACAGGTATACACTACAGAATTTGCACCACTCCAGTATGATCTGGGCAGGCAGCATCGTGCAACCAAACATACCAATATTTGGGTAGTAAAATGTACCACAGTAACATAAAAGTGGATAAAGACATCACTGGCTTCATGTGGACATAGCTCAGGTTTTCATGCCAAATGACTTGAGGTTCAAAGTGCCACCAGAGGATTGACAAACATACTTGTGATTTCAGAGCTCCCGAAGGCAGACCCACAGCCAGGGGACTGAGAGACCGGGTCTGTTTGCTTGTCTCACGAACTGGGATGCCAACTTTCCAAGCCAGAACCACAAAGATTCCAAAACTGGACAGTCTCATCTTCAGTAACCAGGCAAGTTAAAACTTAGCAGAGAGAGAGTGGCCCATCCCAGCTTGGTTTATGGCACCTCCCCACAAGCTGCTGCTGACTCTGGGTATTTGTGTCGCGTTTAGGATGGTGGTGGCCGCTTTCCCTGTCTTCACACCCCCATCCCCCCAGCCCCATCTCACAGACCAGCTCTACCTCCAGCAGCCGGCAAGCGGCCTGGTGCTGCTCTCGCTGGGCCAGCACGCTGGCGCACACCAGGGCCACATCCGCATTGTCCAAGAGGTACAGGCGGAACTGGCTGTCCAGCATGGCTGTGACCAAGGGCTGCACCTGGGTGGGGTCATCCTGGAGGTCCCGGCACAGCCTGCCTGCGAGGGTCACCAGCTCCGGCAAGGGCAGGCTGGGGCCCCCGTTTCCCCTCAGCAGTTGCAAGAAGCTCTGCATCACCAGGCGGGTTGGGCCCCTCTGCAAACAAAACGACAAGTCAGGACCACGGCCTGCCCATGCTGATCAGCTGACTATACATCTACATTCAGCCAAGTCTGCCAGGCCTCTCCTGCTACAGGTACTTGTAATGTGGCAACAGCCAGCGAAGGCAGGGGCATCAGGGACCTGCAGAATTTCCCATGAGTCCCCACAACAGTCCAGATCCTGGCTGTGTGTTGTGTCTGTAAGAGTCCTCCTTGCTCCTCACTCCCGGAACCTCTGTTCCCTTCGTGCCCCTTGCCCACATCACCACCTCTCTGTTTCTCACATTTTAAAGCTACAATCTGACTGTGTACATATTCGCCAAACGGAGAGAGCTTTCTTATGGCAATACTTAGTCTGGCAGCACTGCAGGAAGGACCCCTAGTCTCCACTGGGTTCTGAAAAGGACTCGGTGGAAGGAGGAACTGTACCCACCTCCCCAGCCCCACACTAGTGAGCCCTTTCTCAAACATAAGGTCCACACCTGTGTTCCTGAGGGCTATGGCAGCCAAATTAAAGGGTATGTACTTAGCAGATGCTACCAAACCACTCTCCACACAAGCTGTGAGAATCTGAACAGACTTGCCACCTCCCTGGCAAAGGGTCTGGCCTGTTTCCAGCTCTTGCCGCCCTGTACCACGTACAGGAACGCACGCGTGAAAGGGACGCAAGACGCACCCTCGTCGCGGCTCCCGAGCCTCAGCGCCTTGTCACCGGCTCCTGTCCCAGGGCCCCACCTTTCTTCCCGGCACGAAGGACAGGAGGTCTGAACCCTCGCATCCTTCGAGGGACCCAGGTTTCCTCTGGGGCCGACTGCCCCATCCCACCCCACACTGGGCTCCAGGAAGGGCAGGGAGGAGGCTAAGGGCCAAACTCACACGAAGAGGATCCTGGGGTTGGGGAGGGGTACCCGGAACACCGAGGGGACCCGGCTCCGCGGGGATAGACGGCTCTATCGCGCCATTCTGCCTGGACACCCTCTGCCTGGCTGTGGCCCTGTGCCGCCCCACCTCTCCCTGCTCCCCGTGGGGGCCAAGAGGCCTCCCCGGGCCCCCACCCAGGACAGCGAACTCAGTCACCGTACCCGATAAACTCCCTCCTGAACGCCCCCGTCACCCACCTTCATCCAGACGCCCCCAACTCACCCCCTAGCCAGGCCCCGGTTCCCAGCTTCCAGGCTCAGCACGCAAATACCCGGAGGCGGTTCCGAGGTGCGGTTGCTACAAAGTATCGAGGCCTTGGCCAATCCCTGAGTACCTGGCCCGAGGACCCTGGCCTCGCCCTCTCCGACTAAATCCAGGGGGCCTGGGGATCAGCCTGGGTGCCGGGGGGTTCTAGTGGTTCTGGCAGTTCTTAGCCTAGAAGTTCTCGAGGGTCCATGGGATTGGGGGGCGGGGGGCTGCACGGAAGCCAAGATCTTGGGGGTAGCTGGCATCGGAGGCCCCAGAGCAGCAGGGCCGAGTTGGAGGAGAGGATGTCACGACCCCCAACCCCTGCAGCAGGAGGAAGCTGTGACCCTGGGCTGACCCCAAGCAACCCCTGAAGCTCTGCGGAGCCAAAGCCCATGGGACAGACACTCCCCGCCTCCCCCTCGTGCCCGGAGGGATCCGCACCTCAGCCTGGGTCGCGCGGGAGGAGGATTAATGAGCTGGGATAGTAGGGGAGGCCCCTGTAGAGCCCACCTCCTGTGATCCTGAGGGCCTCAAGACCCGAGTTCTCCGCGCCCCTGGTCCACACGCAGGGAAAATCACTGAACTGCCGCCATCCCTGCCCTGGCGTCTGCCCGGTACAGGTTACAGCCTTGTGAATTTTGCACAGCAAGCTGAAAGGCGCCCTAGAGATGAGACCAGGAAGACTTCAAGTTGATTTTTCTTTCTTTTTCCAGTATTAAAGTCTTTAGTGCATTTGTTATAATATTGCTTCTGGTTTGTTTTTTTTTTTTTTTTTTTTGGCCTCCCAAGGCAGGTGAGATTGGGCTGCACCCCCTGCATTAGAAGGCAAGGTCTTAACCACTTGACTGACTGACAAGGAAGTCCCGCGAGTTGTTTTTTTTTTTTTAATATTAATTTTAATTTATTGGCACAACAATTGTCTCATTGTGATGCCAGGGCTTCAGAGTGTGCTGCAGAGTGTGCTCTAGAGCAAGTGGGCTGAGTAGTTGCTGAGGGCAGGCTTAGTTGCTTTGCGTCATGTGGGATATAAGTTCTCCAACCAGGAATAGAACCTGTGTCCCTTGCATTGCAAAGCGGATCCTTAACCACTGGACCAATAGAGAAGTCCTGTAAGTTGGTTTTTAAATGGTGGTGGAGGCAAAAATTCTCTGAGGCCAGAGCTTATGGGCAAGACTTTGGCAGAAAGAGAAACATTTCAGTGTTTGTTCACAATCTGGAAACAATCCAAGATCTGGTGGAAGTTTTTGGTAAATACATCAAACTTGAGAAAGAAGACGGGCTCAGGGAGGTTAACGGGCTCAGGAAGGTTAATTAGTAGTTGTGCAGAGAAAGAGTGCCTCCTGACCCCTACTAGTGATACATTGTTTCTCAAAAACTGCCTGTTACAAAACAAGGTGAGTGCTATGAGTCCATCTGAAAAGTACAGACATGAAATGATACATGCCACATTGTTAAACATTGGTTGCCACCTAGTGACAAATTATTTATCATTTTTATTTGGCTTTTAAATTTTCTTCTTTTTGCTTATTCATGTTTTCTACTTTTTATAAAAAGGTAATTGGTTTTTCTCCTTTTAAGGTTCTTTTCAAGAAGTGAAAGAAAAAACAGATAACAGGGTTGGAGGAAGCAACCCCCACCCACACAGTATACTAGAGCAGCCGCGGGTGAACAGAGGCAGTAAGAGGCTTGCTGCAGGAAACCCTGCGGCTGTTGGAATGCAATCCCAGGTCCTTTCTCCAGGGCCAGCTGGGAGCTCAATGACAACATTCCTGTGCCGTCCACCCATTAAGCACCAGTGAGTTAAAATGTCAGTGGAACCCAAAATGTCCACCGAACTACATTATAAAATTAAATGTAATTCAACAAATGTTATGATTCTAATTCGTTTCTATAAAGTCAATTGTTTTTGTTGTTGGCTGCCAGATAAGAAGTTACTATTTATAAACCTGTCTTATTTGAGCCTCCCAACCCCGCTCGGAGTGAGAGTTATGTTCTTTTCTTATGTTCTCTTAGTATGGGTCCAGTGAATTTTATTTATTTTTTGGGTCCAGTGAATTTTAAAATAGTTTCCACCTATAAGTGACCTCCTTTAAATGTAAGACTCAAAAGCTTACATGCTTAAGCACATAATTTTAAGTATTCTAAATCAAGGCAAACTTCCTAAGTTTCATTTTTAATAGAGGTCTGACCTTCCAACAAAAGGTAGGCCAAAATGTGTTAAGTATCCAACATCCACTGTAAGTAGATGCTGCCGCCCTTCTTCCATGATCTCTAGTATGAAATGCATCATTACCACATAATGCATTCTAAAGCATAATGACCAGCTGTTTCCAGATTTTCTGTTCTTTTCTGGACCCAGGCTACCTGGGTTGGACTGCCAGTTCAGTAGCTTAAAGTTGTGTGACTTTAACCCTATCTATACCTTCTCTTCTCTTTGGTGAAGTTTATTATTTGAAATAATAACAGGGCTTCTTTGCTCATTGGATTGAAAAACTTAGATGAGCCAATACTCTCATGTGCTATTTTCTTCATCAGTTTGTTTCTTACCTACACTGTTGATTTTTAACACATTCAAAATCTGGTTAGGTAACCTCCCTCTTATGACTTCTGTTCAGAAATTTTGTGGTCATCCATGTACTTCCCCCATAATGATTACCTGAGTAATTTTTTTTTAATTCCTGATCCAGGGACTCCCTTGGTGGTCCACTGGTAAAGAATCCACCTGCCAATACAGGGGACATGGGTTCAGTCCCTAGTCTGGGAAGATCTCACAGGCCATGGAGTAACTAAGCCTGCGAGCCACAACTCCTGAACCCGTACACCTCGAGCCCGTGCTCTGCAATAAGAGAAGCCACTGCAATGAGAAAACCTTGCACACATCTAGAGAGTGGCCCTGACTCACCACAACTAGAGAGGGTCTGCATGTACCAGCAAAGACCCAGTGCAGCAAAAAAAAAAAAGCAACAAATAAAATCCCTGATTCACAGAAGGCTGGAAGCCCACCTAGATACAACCTCCTAACAACCTCTTCTTCACCCTGAACCCCTCTCTTCCATCCAGGGAATTACCTTCATCCCCAGGGTCCCCCTGATGGAGCTCCTGTCCCACCCTCACTGCCCTGGGATGCCTTCTAGAAGGCCCCAGAGTAACTACCTCCAGTGGGTAGGCTGGAGGTATCAGATTTGTTAAATGTCTGTCTGCATATTGAGTGCTTGCAGCTGTTGGAGACCAGTTCTTTGGTTCACAGAAGTCCAGGGAGCAGGCCGTCTGGGGAACAACCTGGGAAAGCAATAATGGACAGAGGGAGGATACCTGACATCCTGGGTAAAATGCTGTGAAGGACAGAGAGTGTAAACAGGAGCTTCCAAGAGTGACTCAGCTGTCCTTCCTTTCTTGGAAGAAGGCAGGTGGTAGATGGGGGCAGGGAACAGGAAGACCCTCCCCACACATTGACCCAAAGGCAGTTGAGGCTGCCAACTCTGCTAGAGGATTAGACCCTGTTCTCCTTCAAGCTCAGATGACTTGCACTCCTGCCACAGGTCTTTCAGGGGGTCAAAGCCATATATCCCTCTCCTCTGGGTCCTGTGCAGGGCCCCCGCAGTGCACCTCCTTCATCACCCTGGGTGCCAGCATCACCACTCAGGGCCATGACCAGCATCTGGGTGCCCGACACTCCCTGGAGTCTGGATCTGTAAGGCCCAGGCTGGAGAACTTTACTGTCCAAATAAGGCCTGCACCAGGGGAGGCAAGTGAGGAACCAAACAACTCAGTCATCAAGATAAATAGTATTTTAACATAGTATTTTTAAAAACCACAACTTTCGCCAGAGAATCCATGATGAGCAAGATACATTTCTAAAGATGAATAGAACAGATTTTTGCTTTTGCTTCAGGCTCAGAGGTGGCTGGGCAGTGGCGCTGTGCCCAAACAAGACCCAGTTCACATGCTGCAACTCCTCTCCCGCTGGTAGTTAGTCAGGTGCTGGTTGGGGACAGGAACTTGGAGCCCAGGGACTGTTTACTGAACATACGTGACTCTGTGAGGTGTCCTTATTTCCAAATGACAAGGTACCCATCAGAAGGTTAAGTCACTGGTCTGCTGTCACAGAACTGGCAGAGGGTGGGTTTGAGGTGTGTGGTTGTCCTGTCACCTGGCAGCACCCTGAACTGGAGGGTGGGAGACGAGGAGGGGAGTCGCGGTGTAACCTGCATCCTTCCCACTCAGTCCACCTTCCCGATGCTGGTCACACTCCAGGTCCCCAGTGGACTCTGACGTCACAGACGAATGAGTGTCCCTGTGTTTGAGGAACCCATCTTCTCAGGAGTTGCTGATTCCCTACTCTGTGTAGAGCATGAAGAAATCAATCTGTTTATTTCTGTTGTTTAAAAACAGCCTATTTAACCAAAAACGTTTCAGATTTACATAATATTACATGTGAAAAGTTGAACAGACAAACAAGTCCAAAAAAATGAAAGCATGTTGTGAATGTTCTTGATGTTTTGATTCTGTCTTTACAACTTACATGAAGTGCATGGATCTTTAGGGTTTACCTCTGAGTTTTTCATGTGCAGACACTGTCCTCACCACTTCCAGCACGCTTGAAGGCTCTTTCATGCCCATGTCCAGTCACTATCCCTCCACAGTAACCACCACTGACTTAAGTCACCAAACATTAGCTTTTCCTATTTTTGCACTTGACCTGCCTTCTCAAAAGCTACAAGTTTCCCCTCTTTAACCTTCTAGAAGGTCTCTTTTCCCCCTTTATATTTAGGTGTGCAATTCACTTGGAAATAATTTGAGTTTATGGTATGATATACAGAGGTGTCAACTCCCCTCCACAGAATAGCCAGTTGGTCTAGCTCATTTATTAAAAAAGGTGTCTTCACCACTGCATTGAAGTGTCACTTTTTGTCTAAAATCAGATGATGGTACATGTGTGGGTCTCCTGGGTTCTCAAAGGATATATCATTCATTGCTCTGTTTGTCTAGCTTTATACAAAATTATACAATTTTAATCATGGGATGAGTTGATATTCAGTGTGTATCCTTCAACTTTCCTCCTGTTTATCTTTGCTATGCTTCAACCTTAGCATTTTCACATGATTTTCAGAATAAGCTTATGGACAAAAATTCATCTACTATGACTCTGGGATGGCACTGAATTTATCAATCAATTTGGGAAATGTTTAAGAAAAATATTGAGTCTTCCAATCCACAAATACAAAATAGATCTCATTTATTTAATTTCAAGTAATATTTTGTAGTTTTCTATATAGAGGCTTTTCACCTTTCTTTAGACTTTTTTCTAATATTTTTGATGCTATTGTCAATGGTATTGTTAGTTCCATTATCTAATTGTTTTGTAAGATATGGAAATACAGTTGACTTTTGTATATTGACATTACGTCAATACCTAACAGCTCTGCTAAATTCACTTAGTTCCAAGAGTTTATTTGTAGATTCTTTTGGGTTTTCTAAGTACATAAATATAGTGTGTGAGAATGACTAGTTTTCTTTCATTCTTTCTAATCCTCACACTTTTAAAAAAACTTATTGCACTGGTTAGGAACACCAATATTCCTTGTTGAATTAAAGAGATAATAGTTGTAATTTTTTCTATTCTTATATGTAAGGAGAGAATAGTACATATTTTCATCTAAAATTAAATTATGTGTTTGCATCATGAAGTGTCTCTGAAAGATTTTTTTGTAGATATGGTTTATCAGATTAAAGAAGTTCCAAATAATAGTTTTAAGAACTTTTGCTTTAAATACCTGTTCAATTTCATTAACTTTTTCTTTGCATATTTTGAGTTGCTTTTTCTCCTTTCTTCTGTAAATGTGGTGGATCACAGTGATTGTGTGGTGTTTGTTGTTTTTTTTTTAACATTAAACCGTCCTTGAATGGATAGTATAAACCATACTTGATCATGATACAGTTTGTTTACAGAATACAAATAAAAGTTTTATTGTACAAAATTAAGGCCTTCGCAGTCAATAGTTCACTAAGGCTAAACAAAGACCATGTAATTTTTTAAAATCCTTTCAACAATTTCACATACACTTCCCCTCTCCCCCCAGCTATTAAAATGGCCTGCCCAAATGTTATCAAAACAAAACTATAAATAATACCAGTTCTTTAAAGACAGTTATCTCAAACGTTATTTCTTGGGATAGATTATCATCATGGCATGGGACAATGTGATCTTAAATCCCTGTAGAGCATCTCTGGCAGCTCCAGACTGTCCATCATTTTCAGATTCAACAAAAGCAATGTCAGTTCCTCTCAGGTACCAAACATACTTCCTTAAAACCAGATAACTGGTTAAACAACATGGATAATATCATCTCACTAGTCTCTTCTGATGAATTATTAAGGAATAAAGTACTGTTTGGAGGGTAATCAGGGACCTGAGGATTGGTGCTGCATTTCCTCGGGTATTAGCTGAATTTGGTGTTCCCTGACCAGGCTTTTTGTCCATGGTTGGTTTTTGCAGTCAGTTCCACAGTTTAGGCTTTTTTCTTTTTTCAGCAAAAGTGCCACACATGTTATATATTATATCCAAACCTGTTTTTGCATACTGGATTTGCATCGGTTTGCCATAACATGGAAATCCTTGTAACTGTCTCAAGGCATTTGCAGATGAGCTCAGTTCCTTAAATGTAACAAAGGCTTGCCCCCTCATCTTCACTGTGTCTTTAAAGACACAGTATCTACCACGTGGCCAAACTGAGAAAACAGAGCATACAGAGGTCTCTTCTTTTTTGTCATTCATATTGTTAATGTAAATTGGATGATCTGGTGTGATATCTGTGTTTTGGGTTATAGTGTTCAAATAGCCAGAGGGTCCTACCATGTCCTGTAAGAATCTCTCATGATATAATTTTTAAATATCACTAGATTACACCTGTTTATGACTTTTGAGTCTCTCTTCATAAAAAAAGAAATGTCTACATTTTCATTTTTTCTAATGTGCTTGTTTGGATTTGGCACCAAAGTTATACAAGTCTCAAATGTTTGGGGAAAGTATTCTCTAACTTTTTCTATTTTCTGGAATAATAACTCCAATGTTTATAGAATTGGAATTATTTCTTCTTTAAATGTCAGAAGGTTTCACTGATGAAGTCCTCTAGGCATCAAACATTTTTTGTGGAAAGGTTTTTATTTTTAGAACCAATTTCTTCCATAGATTTAAGACTGAATTGGTTTTTTTCTTATTGTGTCCATTTTGACTTGTGATTTTTAAGGAATTTGTCCATAATATCTAAACTGTCAATTGTGTTTGCCTATTACAAAACCTTCTTTTACTTTCACTTATATTTTATATTAATTAATTTATTCATTTACTTTGATGTAAATTCTATTGTGATATCCCCATTTTCATTCTGGATATTGGAAATATATTTTTTCCTTTCTTTTTTAAAAAATTTTCTTTATTTCTGGCTATGCTGGGTCTTCACTCTGCAAGCTTTTCTCCAGTTGCGGTGAGCCGGGGCTACACTCTAGTTGTGATGCGCAGGCTCCTCATTCTGGTGGCTTCTCTTGTTGTAGAGCATGGGCTGTAGGGCACGTGGCCTTCAGCTGTTGCAGCTCCCAACCTCTAGAGTACAGGCTCAGTAGCTGTCATGCGTGGGCTTAGCTGCTCCTTGACATGTGAGATCTTCCCAAGTCAGGGATCAAACTCAGGTCTCCTGCATTTGCAGGCAGTTGCTTTACCACTGAGCCACCAAGAAGGCTCTTTTTTCCTCTTTCTTGCTTCTTCTTGACCAGAAGAGAGTTTTACTAATCAAAGGATCAATTTTCAGTAGTATTTATTCTCTTCTACATTGGTTTTTTATTGGAATAAGGTTGCTTTACAATGTTGCATTAGTGTCTGCTGTACAGTGAAGTGGTCAGCCATATGCATACATTTATCTCCCCCCTCTTTGGACTTCTTTCTCATACCCCAACCATCTAGGTCATCACAGAGCACTGAGCTGAGCTTCCTGTGCTTTGTAGCAGGTTCCCACTAGCTATCTACTTTATACATGGTAGTGTATATATCATGCTTCCCAGGTAGCTCAGCTGGTAAAGAACCTGCCTTCAATGCAGGAGACACTGGTTCGATTCCTGGGTCAGGAAGTTCCCCTGGAGAAGGGATAGGTTACCCAGTCCAGTGTTCTTGGGCTTCCCTGGTGGCTTAGATGGTAAAGAAATCGCCTGCAGTGTGGGAGACCCAGGTTCGATCCCTGGGTTGAGAAGATCCCCTGGAGAAGGGCAAGGCAACCCACTCCAGTATTCTTGCCTGGAGAAACCCCGTGGGCAGAGGAGCCTGGAGGGCTACAGTCCACAGGGTCGCAAAGAGTCAGACATGACTGACTGAGCAACTAAGCACTGCATGGCACAATGTATGTATCAATCCTAATCTCTCAATTATTCCCATACTCCCCTTCCTCCCCTGGGTCCACATGTCCATTCTCTACATCTGTCTTTCTTCCTGACTTGGAAATAGGTTCACCTATACCATTTTTCTAGATTTCACATATATGCATTGTTATATGGTATCTATTTTTCTCTTTCTGGCTTACTTCACTCCGTATGACAGACTCTAGGTCCACCCACATCTCTAGAAATGACCCTGCTTCATTCCATTTAGTAGCTGAGTAACATTCCATTGTATATATGTACCACATCTTCTTTATCCATTCATCTACCATTGGACATTTAGATTGTTTCTGTGTCCTGGCTACTGTAAACAGTGCTGCAGTGAACGCTGCGATACATGTGTCCTTTGGAATTATGGTTTTCACAAGGTATATACCCTGGAGTGAGATTACTCTATCATATGGTAATTCTATTTTTAGCTTTCTAAGAAACCTCCATACTGTTCTCCACAGTAGCTGTATCAATTTATAATCTCACCAACAATGCAGAAAGTTTCCCTTTTCTCCACACCCTCTCCAGCATTTATTTGTAGATTTTTTGATGATGGCTGTTCTGACCTGTGTGAGGTGATACCTCATTACAATTTTGATTTGCATTTTTCTAATAATTATAATTAGTATATTATAATACTAATGATAGTAACATGATAGAAATATAATGATCAAAATTAGCGATGTTCAGTATTTTATCATGTGTCTTTTGGCTATTTGTATGTCTTTTGGGGGGAGACACCTATTTAGGTCTTCCATCTATTTTTTGATTGGATTGTTTGTTTTTTTTGATATTGAGGTCCATGAGCTCTTTGTATATTTTAGAGATTAGTCCTTTCTCCATTGCTTCATTTGCAAATATTTTCTCTCAGTCCAAGGGTGGTCTTTTAGTCTTTTTATGGTTTCCTTTGCTGTGCAAAAGCTTTTAAGCTTACTTAGGTCCCATTTGTTTAGATTTTATTTTCATCACTCTGGGAAGTGGGTCAAAAAAGATCTTACTGTGGTTTATGTCAAAGAGTGCTTTTCCTATGTTTTCCTCTAAGAGTTTTTATAGTGAATAGTCTTATGACATTTAGGTCTTTAATCCATTTTCAGTTTACTTTTGTGTATGATGTTAGTGTTTTAAACTCATTCTTTTAGATGTAGCTGTCCAGCTTTCCCAGAACCATTTATTGAAGAGGCTGTCTTTTTTCCATTGTGTATTCTTGCCTCCTTTGTCATATATTAGGTGACCATAGGTGTATAGGTTTCTCTCTGGGCTTTCTGTCCCATACCATTGGTGTATATTTCTGTTTTTGTACCAGTAGCATACTGTCTTGATTACTGTAGCTTTGTAGTATAAAGTCAGGGAGCCTGATTCTTCCAACTTTGGTTTTTCTTTCTCAAAATTACTCTGGGTATTTGGAGTCTTTGTGTTTCCATACAAATTGTAAGATTTTTTGTTCTAATTCTGTGAAGAATACCACTGGTAACTTGATAGGAATTGCATTGAATATGTAGTTTGCTTTGGGTGGTATATTCATTTTCACAATATTGATTCTTCCAATCTAAGAACATGGTATATTTCTCCATCTGTTTGTGTCATCTTTGATTTTTTTCAAAACAGTGTCAGACTTTATTTTTTGGAGCTCCAAAATCACTGCAGATGGTGACTGCAGCCATGAAATTAAAAGACACTTACTCCTTGGAAGAAAAGTTATGACCAACCTAGACAGTATATTCAGAAGCAGAGACATTACTTTGCTGACTAAGGTCCGTCTAGTCAAGGCTATGGTTTTTCCTGTGGTCATGTATGGATGTGAGTTGGACTGTGAAGAAGGCTGAGCGCCGAAGAATTGATGCTTTTGAACTGTGGTGTTGGAGAAGACTCTTGAGAGTCCCTTGGACTGCAAGGAGATCCAACCAGTCCATTCTGAAGGAGATCAGTCCTGGGATTTCTTTGGAAGGAATGATGCTAAAGCTGAAACTCCAGTACTTTGGCCACCTCATAAAAGTTGACTCATTGGAAAAGACTCTGATGCTGGGAGGGATTGGGGGCAGGAGGAGAAGGGCATGACCAAGGATGAGATAGCTGGATGGTATCACGTGAACTCCGGGAGTTGGTGATGGACAGGGAGGCCTGGCGTGCTGCGATTCATGGGGTCTCAAAGAGTCAGACACGACTGAGTGACTGAACTGAACTGAACTGAACTTTATAGTTTACTGAGTGCATGTTTTTTGCCTCCTTATGTAGATTTATTCCCAGGAATTTTGTTATTTTTGTTGCAATAGTAAATGGGGTTGTTTCATTAATTTCAATTCCTGTTCTTTTGTTGTTAGTATATAGGCATGCAAGAGATTTCTGTGCATTAATTTTGTATCCTGCAACTTTACCAAATTCATTGATTAGCTCCAGTAGTATTCTGGTGGCATCTTTAGGATTTCTATGTATAGTATATCATCTGCAAACAGTGACACTTTTACTTCTTCTTTTGCAATTTATATTCCTTTTCTTTTTTCTCTCTGATTGCTGTGGCTAGGACTTCCAAAACTATATCAAATAAGAGTGGCAAGAATGGACATCCTTGTCTTTGTTCTGAACATAGAGGAAATGCTTTCAGCTTTGAGAATGTTTGCTAGAGAATGATGTTTGCTGTGGGTTTGTCATATATGGCCTTTATTATGTTAAGGTAGGTCCCCTCTGTGCCCACTTTATTGTAAATGGATGATGAATTTTGTCAAAAGATTTTTCTACATCTATTGAGATGAATACATTGGTTTTATTTTTTATTATGGTGTATCACATTGATTGATTTGCATATATTGAAGAACCTTTGCATTCCTGGTATAAACCCCACTTGATCATAGTGTAGGATGCTTTTAATGTGTTCTCTTTGCTAATTTAATGGATTCTCTTTGCTAATACTTTGTTGAGAATTTTTGGTTGTGTTCATCAGTGATATTGATCTATAATTTTCTTTTTTTGTTTTAACTTTGTGTGGTTTTGGTATCAGGATGATGGTGGCCTCATAGAACAAATTTGGAAATGTTCCTCCCTCCACAATTTTTTAAAACAGTTTGTGGAGGATCAGTGTTAGCTCTCCTGTAAATGTTTAATAGAATTCACATGTGAAGTCCTCTGGTCCTGGACTGTTGTTTGTTGGAGGACTTTCAATTACAGTTTCAATTTCATTACTTAGGATTGGTCTGTTTATATTTCCTACTTTTCCTGGTTCAGTCTTGGAAAGTTGTACCTTTCCAAGAATTTGTAGATTTCTTCCAGGTGGTCCATTTTATTGGCTATAGTTGCTTATAGTAGTCTCTTAAGATCCTTCATATTTCTGTGATGTCAGTTGTAATTTCTCCTTTTAGAAATTTTAGAAATTTTCCCTTTATTAGAAAATTTCCATTCCTAATTTTATCAATTGAGTCCTCTCCCTTTTTTCTTGATAAACTGGCTAAATATTCATCAATTTTATCTTCTCAAAGAACCAACTTTTACTTTTGTTGATCTTTGTTATTGTTTTCTTTGTTTCATTTATTTCTGCTCTGATCTTTATGATTTCTTTCATTCTACTAACTTTGGATTTTCTTCATGCTTCTTTCTTTAGTTGATTTAGGTGTAAGATTACATTGTTTGAAGTATTTTTTGTTTCTTGAGATTAAATTACCATAAACTTCTTAGAACTGATTTTGCTGTGGTCCATCGGTTTGGGGTTGTTATGTTTTTGTTGTCATCTGTTTCTTTGTATTTTTTATTTCCTGTTTAATTTCTTCAGTGATTATTTAGCAGCACACTGTTTAGTCTCCATGTGCTTGCGTTTTTAGGTGTTTTTTTTTCCCCCTGTAATTGATTTCTAATTTCATAGTGTTGTATTGTGGTCAGGAAAGATGCTTGACATAAATTCAGTTTTCTTAAATGTTACAAGGCATGTCTTGTGACCCAGAATGTGGTCTATCTTAGAGGATGTTCCATGTACAATTGAGTAAAATGTGTATCCTGCCATTTTGGGGTAGAATATACTATAAATATCAGTTACGTGTATCTGATCTATTTTGTTATTTGAAGCTGGTGGTTTTCTAACTCATTTTGTTTGATAATCTGTCCACTGATGAGAGGGATGCTAAGGTCCCCCACTATTATTGTATTACTGTCCATTTCCCCTTTTATGGTCATTAGCATTGGCCTTATGTATTGATGTGCTACTATTGGCTGTGCTCAGTTGCATCTGACTCTTAGCAACCCAGTGGACTGTAACCACCAGGCTCCTCTGTCCATGGGATTTCCCAGGCAAGAATACTGAAGTGGGTTGCTGTTTCCTTCTCCAGGGGATCTTCCTGACCCAGGGATAAACCTGCATCTCTTGCATCTTCCGCACTGGCAGGTGGATTCTTTACCACTAGTGCCACCTTGGGTGCATAAATGTTTATATCAATAATTGTTGTATCTTCTTTCTGGATTAATCTCTTGATCATTATTAGTCCTTACTTATCCCTTGCAACAGTATTTCTTTTCAAATCTATTTTATCTGATACAAGTATCGCTACTGCAACTTTTTTAAAATTTCCATTTACATGGAATATCTGTACATCCCCTCATTTTCAGTATCCCAAGGTCTGACGTTTCTTGTAGACAACATACATACAGATCTTGTTTTTGTATCCATTCAACCAGTCTGTGTCTATTGGGGCATTTCATCTATTTACATTTAAGGTAGTTATTGATATGAATGTTCCTATCACCATTTTCTTGTTTTGGGTTTGCTTTTGTGTATCTCTTTCTTGTTTCCTGCCTAGAGAATTTCCTTTAGCTTTTGTTGTAAAGCTGGCTTGGTAGTGCTAAATTCTCTTTTTTGCTTGTCTGTAAAGCTTTTCGCTTTTTGATCAAGTCTGAATGAGATCCTTGCTGAATAGAGTAGTATCTGTTATAGGTTTTTCCCATTCATCACTTTAAACATATCCTGCCACCCCCTTATGGCCTACAGAGTTTCTGCTGAAAAGTCAGCTTGTAACCTTATGGGGATTCCCTTGTATGTTATTTTTTGTTTTATCCTTGCTGCTTTTAATACTTTTTTGTGCTTAACATTTGTTAGTTTGATTAATATGTGTGTTGGTGTGTTTGTCTTAGGGTTAATCATTTGTGGGACTCTTTGCACTTCCTGAACTTGGGAGGCTATTTCCTTTCCCATGATTGGGAAGTTTTCAACTATAATCTCTTCAAATATTTTCTCAGACTCCTTCCTTTTCTCCTCTTCTTCTGGGACCTCTATAATTTGAATGTTAGTGAGCTTAGTGAGGTCTCTGAGACTGTCTTCAATTCTTTTTATTATTTTTTCCTTACTCTGCTCCTCAGCAATTATTCCCACCATTCTATCTTCCAGTTCACTTATTCATTCTTCTGCCTCAGTAATTCTGCTATTGATTCATTCTAGTGTATTTTTCTTTCAGTTATTTTGTTGTTCATCTCTGTTTGTCCTTTAGTTCCTCTAGGTCTTTGTTAAACATTTCTTGTATTTTCTCTATCTGTGCCTCTATTTTATTTCCAAGATTTTGGATCATTATTATTATAAATTCTTTTTCAGGTACGGTGCCTATTTCCTCTTCATTTATTTGGTCTTATAGGATTTTACCTTGTTCCTTCATCTGTAACATACTTTTCTGTTGTCTCTCTCTCTCTCTTTTTTTTTTTTTTTTTTGAGTGGGTCTGTGTTCCTGTCTTACTGTTGTTTGGCCTGAGGTTTCCAGAACTAGAGTTTGTAGGCAGTTGGGCAGAACCAGGTCTAGGGGTTGAGATGCATACTACTGGAAGACCTCACTTCAATTAACAGTCCCTGTGGTCTAAGGTTCTGTTAGTTCAGCAGTTCAGACTCAGTGCTCCAATCATAGGAGTTCAGGCCTGACCTCTGGCCCATGAACTAAGCATGGCAAAATGAAACAGAAAGAAAAACAAACAAAACAAAAAAGGGGGGTTACAACAACAAAGCATAAAAAATAAATTTAGGAAATTAATTGATATATTAGAAAAATAAAAATATAAATGAAACAACCAGCAGAAATTAGAACCACAAAAGAAAGAATATTACTGGAAAAAAACCTTGGCTGTGGGGAGCAGGGCTTAGGGGCAGGGTGTAGGCTCATGATCTGTACAGCCAGAAAAGGCCCTCGGAATGGCGGGGGCAGGGCCTGGGAGCAGGGCCTATGCCCAGCACAGCCCAGAGGGACCTCAGAGTGCCTGCTGCTTCAAAGTATGGAGGATCAGGCCAGGGACCTCAGCAGGCTCCCAGGGGCAGAGAGAGTGGGGGGTAATGGTAGATGTATTCCCCTTGATCCTCCAGTCCCTGAGGATCCCTCCCTATCTAGCTCCACTCTTGCTTCCCAACTCCCTTTCATACCCCCATGATTCACATGGCACCTGTCATATTTCCACTTCTGCCCTTTCCCACCCACTCATGTCTGACCCCCATCACTTGGGGGTTCCTCCCATCCACGTGGGTATCAAGGTCCCCCAACAGGGTCTGGTTAGGTACTTTTGTGATGAGGAGATGCAGATTCTATGTCCTCCCACTCCATCAACTTCTGTACATTGGTGGTGGCTTAGCCGCTAAGTCGTGTCTGACTCTTGTGACCCCATGGACTATATAGCCTGGCAGGCACCTCTGTCCATGGGATTTTCAAGGCAAGAATACTGGATTGGGTTGCCATTTCCTTCTCCAGGGGATCTTCCTGATCCAGGAATTGAACCCAGGTCTTCTGCATATAGCAAGAAGAGATAAGAAAGCCTTCTTCAGCGATCAATGCAAAGAAATGAAGGAAAAGAACAGAATGGNACTCTAGCCGCCGCGTTCAGTGGTTGCCACCGCCCACCAATCTCAGGGCAAGGACGCCGCGGGCCCCGCCCAGCGGATCAGCTGAGGGATCTGCGATGTCTGTTGACAGCAGCGGTGGCTGCGCGGCCGGTTCCGGGTTCGGCGCGGGGCGGGGGGTAAGCTGGCGACGGGCGCGGGCGTCCGGCGGGACGCTGGGGAGGCTCGCGGTGCGGGCCGCAGCGGTGGGGCTCGGGCGCCGAGGAGGAGCGGCAGGCCGCAGCCTCTGCCCTTGTGGTCCGGGTCTCACCCGACGTTTCCGGGTCTCGTCAGATGTGAATCCGATGGAGCGGCCGGCGGAAGGCGAGCAGCCGCCCCAGCAGCAGCCGTGGGGGAGGCTTCTTCGCCTGGGCGCCGAGGAGGGCGAGCCGCACGTCCTCCTGAGGAAACGGGAGTGGACCATCGGGCGAAGAAGAGGTGCGGGGCGGAGAGCGGGCATGGGAAACGTGGGACGGGCGGGGGACAAGCCTGGGGATGGGTCAGGGCACGGGGGCGGGGACCAGGGACCCGGGATGGGGGTGGGGGACGGGGACCGGAGGATAGAAGCCGGGGGCTGAGGGCGGAAGCCTGGTGATACGAGCAGGGCGAGACCGGGCCCACCAGGCTATGGGAGGCCCCTGGGCGGGGCGCATTCTGCCGTCCAGTTTTTCCAGTGGAATGGGCTTTCGTGTAACAGCTGCCATGTATTCACTTAATGGTCTGCCCAGTCACTTCTGAGTGCTTCATTCAGGTTATTTAATTCTCACCACAACTTTATGAAGTAGATGTAATAATTTATCACCGGGAGTGCAATCTTCTCAAGTTTATTACTACCCAAAGCATCTTCTCTAACCTTAATAGAAATGAAATTAAAAAGTAAAGCAGAAGGAACACTGGAAAATCCACAGATATGTGGAAATTAAAAAACGTTCTTAAAGAAGCAGTGGGTCTAAGAAGAAATCAAAAGGGAAATTAGAAAATATCTTGACATAAGTAAAAATATCATATGTGAAAATCACTCAGTCATGTCCAACTCTTTGGGACCCCATGGACTATATGCATGCAGGCTAAGTCGCCTCAGTCGTGTCCGACTCTGTTCGACCCTATGGACAGCAGCCCACCAGGATTCTCCAGGCAAGAATAGTGGAGTGGGTTGCCATTTCTTTCTCCGCACGGACTATGTAGTCCATGGAATTCTCCAGGCCAGAATACTGGAGTGGGTAGCCTTTCCCTTCTCCAGGGGATTTTCCCAACCCAGGGATTGAACCCAGATCTCCCAAATTGCAGGAGGATTCTTTACCAGCTGAGCTATCAGGGAAGGCCCAAACTATAATGTACCAAAACTTAGGGGATGCAGATAAGCAGTGCTTAGAGGGGAATTTATAGCTGTAAACAACTATATTAAAAAAGATCTCAAGTCCCAGCTCTTAGAATAGAGTTGCTTAAATATTTGTTGATTTAATGAAAGGGGAAGCTAAGGACTTGAAGAAAGTCACACAAGTAGTGAGAGGAAGAGCCCTCACCCTCCGTGCTCACTGCCTCTGCTGCTGCTGTTGCTTCAGTCATGTTGACTCTGTGCAACCCCATAGATGGCAGCCCACCAGGCTCCCCCATCCCTGGGATTCTCCAGGCAAGCACGCCGGAGTGGGTTGCCATTTCCTTCTCCAATGCATGAAAGTGAAAGTGAAGTCGCTTAGTCGTGAAGCTACTGCCTCTAGACCTCCGATAATTTACCCTCCCTTGTAGCTTTTATACTGAGAGTGCAGTGCACTGATGAGGCCAACAAAAATATTTTGGTTTTATGCAAATTAATAAATTGTGACTCTGGGAATTCCTTGGTGGTGCAGTGTCTGAGACTCTGCACTCCCAGTGCAGGGGAATTGGGAGTTCCATCCCTGGGCAGGGAACTAGATCCCACATGCCACAATTAAGTTCACAAGATACAACTTAGACCAAATACAACCAAATAAAAAAATAATTTTTTTAATGAAAATAATACATTGTTTTTCTGACTTTATACTTTAAACAAGAGAGGATGAGAAAAATTACTATTTAAAAGCAAGTATTTTTTGGCTTCATTTTACCCAGTACGATGTACCTGTACCTGTTTTTCTGTTGGGGTCTTTTGGGAGACAGTCTTAAACCCCAGCATCAAGTTATTATTTTTTTTACAACTTTAAAAATATTTATGGATTATTAGAAACTTTTCAAGATACATTAATTGGCATAAATGGATGTTTGATGAAGAGCAGGAGCCCTGGAGACCACCACCTCCAGGCCCACCATGACACTAGCAGAAGCAGCAGCACCACCGCCACAGTACAACTTACTTTGGGTTAAAAATTTACATTTCAGTGCCTTTGTACCTACTTCATAGGGTCACTGTGAAAATTAAAGAAGCCTGGCTAGGAGTTAGCACTTAACATTAGCCATTGTTATTATAACACAACACTATAGTATCACTTTACACGTCAATACAAGGAAGCTCCAATACTTTGGCCACCTGATGTGAACAATCGACTCATTGGAAAAGACCTTGATGCTGGGAAAGATTGAAAGCAAAAGGAGAAGAGGGCAACAGAGGATGAGATGGTTGGATAGCATCACTGATTCAATGGACATGAACTTAGGCAAACTCTGGGAGATAGTGAGGGACAAGGCAGCCTGGTGTGCTGCAGTCCATGGAGTTGCAGAGTTGGACATGACTTAGTGACTGAACATCAAAGCAAGGAACATAAATATGTAGTTAAGCTGATTCAATGAAAGTCCTTTCCTTGAATGTATTAACCTTTCCAGCAAAATGTAGAGTTTAAAAGTTTGCCCAGGCCTCCATAACAAAATACCACAGATCAGGAAGATTAAACAACAGAAATTTATTTCTTACACTTCTAGAGTCTAGGAAGTCCAAAATCAAGGTGTCAGTTGCTTTGTTTCCTGATGAGAACTCTTCTTTCTGGATCACGGAGAGCTGCCTTCTCTTCCTGTCCTCGCATACTGGACCAAGAGACCTGTGGTGTCTCCCTCTTAGAAGTATTTCAACCCTCTCAGATTAAGGCCCCACCCTAATGATCTTATTTAACTTTATCATCCAGTCACTTTACGGGATAGGGTTTCAGTGTATAATTGTGGGGGGCACACAGGTTATACAACTTGATTATTTTAAAACTGTTAACACACCTGCTATGTACAAGGCATTATTTTGAGAAAAAGGGAGAGCTGAATTGATGTGTAAGGGGGGAAGTGGGAGTCCTCGCTTTCCCAAAGAGCTTCCCATTCTTGGGGAGTGGCAGAAATGCATACCAGCCATGGAGAGATTAATGAACTTAAAGACAAGCACACAATATTCCAGTTCTCAGTTGGAATGCTGATGTTCTGGCATGGAGAAGCCTATTAAAACCCCACTACGGTGCCACAGTGACCAGCCTGGCTCTGGGACTGTGAGACCATCTTGGTGGTTTTGCTCAGTGGAATGGGATAGTCATGAGCACAGGTGAAATTCACCTCAGATAAATGTAACAAAGTACTTCCCATAATTTGGAGTGTTTGGGCAAATAAGATTTAAGGATTATGGAAGCATAGTTCACACTTAGTAAAATTTGCCCCTTTTAGGTGTTCAATGAGTTTTGAGAAATGGAGGCACCACTACCATCAAGATACAGAACATTTCTATCACCTCAGAAAGTTCCTGGTGGTCTTTTGGAGTCTGTCCCTGCTCTTTCAACCTCAAATCCTAGCACTCACATATCTGATTTCTGCCCCTGTAATTCTGCCTTTTCCAGAACACCGTCTGAAGCCATCTAAGGGAAATCACACATTATTGCAGCACTGTCTTTGGGTCCAGCTTCTTTCTCTTGGCTGGTGCTTTTGAGGTTCATCCTTGGCAGTTATGTGTATCAAGTGTGTTCTTTTTTGTTGCTGGGTGATGTTCTGCAGTGTGTGTATTAATTCATCACCAGTTGATGGGTACTTGTACTGTACTGCTTCCCACATTTGGTATTAAAAATAAATTCCTACTGTAGGGAATTCCCTAGCTGTCCAGTGGTTAGAACTGTGTGCTTTCACTGCCGAGGGTGCAGACTCAATCCTTGGTTGAGGAACTAAGATCCAACAAGTCGTAGGGCATGGCCCCCAAAACAATAAAATAAAGCTACTATAAATCTTAGTAGCTGTGGTGCAAACCTATCAGGCAGATTACTACTACTACTACTACTACTAAGTCGCTTCAGTCTGTCCGACTCTGTGCGACCCCATAGACGGCAGCCCACCAGGCTCCCCCGTCCCTGGGATTCTCCAGGCAAGAACACTGGAGTGGGTTCCCATTTCCTTCTCCAATTTTAGTGACTTGGTATTAAAACACTCCTGAAAGCATTTATTTATTCTTTTGATTTTAGGAGAGAACAAAGTATTTGAAGATTTCCCCCTTGGACTTAATGAGAATACAGTAATTGTATTCAGCTATAGATACATCCCCGTTTTGTTTTAGATTTTCTTAAATGTGTACGTGTGCCTGTGATAACTCACTCAGTCATATTTTTGTGACTCTGTCATTGCTTCAATTTTGTCACCATTTATGAAACCTTAGATTACACAGAAGAAATTCAGGACTACGATACTGAAGATATTTAATAAGCCCCTTAGGTTTTTCTCAAAGTTCTATACTTATCAGGTTGTCTGCATACATGTGCATATTGTAAAAACGTCGCCATGAAGCTGTTGATGTATAGCTAGAGGTGTTGATGGGGTATATCCTCTGGGTAATGAGGAAGCAGAAAGGTTTAAGACATAGTCCCTTTTCCTTTTGGCTTAACACTTAAATGCTTTTTGGGTCTTGACTTAGGGGGTCTTGACTTCTGGTCGTATGATATCATTAAACGAAGCATAGTGTTGTGCCCAGTACCCACAGTTGTATTCCCCTTCTCTGCATACCCTCCTCTCTGTTTTAGGTTGTGACCTTTCATTCCCTGGCAATAAATTGGTCTCTGGAGATCACTGTAAAATTACAGTGGATGAAAAATCTGGTCAGGTATCACTGGAAGATACCAGGTAAGCTCTTTTTGAACTTCTTACCTGTTTCTTCTTGTAGCTTCAGGAAGCCTACTTTAGCCAGTGACTGCAGAGAAGAGACAAAGGCCTACTTTCTATAGCTCAGAAATCTGCTAGGGTCTCTGGGTATTGGGAGATATAGTTTCTGGCTTCTAGGATGGGCTACTTAGGGACACTGGTGCCTGTGACAATTCTTGAATGTTTTCAGATTAAAGCAAAAATGTCTCAGAAGTAAGACTTTAAAGGAAGTGATATATTCTTGAGTTTTTACAAACATATGCAAGTGCAGTTCAGTTCAGTCACTCAGCTGTGTCCAACTATTTGCGACCCCATGAATCACAGCACGCCAGGCCTCCCTGTCCATCACCAGCTCCCGGAGTTCACGCAGACTCACGTCTATCAAGTCAGTGATGCCATCCAGCCATCTCATCCTCTGTCGTCCCCTTCTGCCTCCAATCCGTCCCAGCATCAGAATCTTTTCCAATGAGTCAACTCTTCGCATGAGGTGGCCAAAGTACTGGAGTTTCAGCTTCAGCATCATTGCCTCCAAAGAAATCCCAGGGCTGATCTCCTTCAGAATGGACTGGTTGGATCTCCTTACAGTCTAAGGGATTCTCAAGAGTCTTATGCAAGTTGCTGTTGCTGCTGCTAAGTCACTTCAGTCGTGTCCGACTCTGTGTGACCCCATAGACGGCAGCCCACCAGGCTCCCCCATCCCTGGGATTCTCCAGGCAAGAATACTGGAGTGGGTTGCCATTTCCTTCTCCAATGCATGAAAGAGAAAAGTGAAAGTGAAGTCGCTCAGTCTGTCCGACTGTTAGCAGCCCCATGGAATGCAAGTTAGGCTTCCCCAAATCAAAAAGTTTCCCTTTCTTTTTCACTATTACACCACATAAGTAGTGTGTGAAAGTGAAAAGCTTTTCAAATTGCACTTACCCACTAAAAATATATACATATTTATTTTGTATTAATAGGATTATACTATTATACTGTTGTTGTAATAACCAAGTCTCAGTGGCTGAAAACAGCAGCAATCTGGGATATTATAGGCCTGGGGTCCCAAAGTTCAACTCAGGTCTCGTTGGCGTCAGCTCTTTCTGGAGGCTCTAGAGAAGAAGCTGTCTTCTGTGCCAGCTTCCAGAAGCCACTGCCTCCCTTGGCCAAGGTGGCTGGAGGGGCAGGGGTGTTCCATGAAGAAGGAACAGCAGGTGCAGAGGTCCAGGAGCACCAGCAGGAAGACCCCGATGTCCATGCTGGCGAGACCGGACTTTAGTCTGAGAACAGCAAGGAGTCACTAGGGTTTAAGCACCCGTTGGAGAAGGAAGTGGCAACCCACTCCAATATTCTTGCCTGGAAAATCCCACGGACAGAGGAGCCTGTAGGCTACAGTCCATGGAGTCGCAGAGTCGGACACGACTGAGTGACTTCACTTTCACTTTTTAAGCAGAAAAGCAAAATCAGACTTTTGGGTTAGAAAGAGCTTGAGGATGGATCTTGAGCCTGGCAGCAGAGCCGTGGCCGTGTGAGACAGCTTTACTGGTCTCTGTAAGCGGGCTTTTACTGGGAAGGCAGCCCAGCCTTCTGGGGACCTGCTGCCAGCTGCTGAGGACTCGAAACAGAGATGGTGTGACAACACTCCCTGCACTATTTACTGTCTGGCCCTATACAGCGATCGAGAGTAGTGGAAGCCTGCTCAGAGGCCAGGCTAGAGCCTCTTCCTCACTGGGGGTCATAAGAGTGCAGCCATGGAGTTAGGGCCAAGGTAGACGAGTGCCCAAAGTTGGCTGAGGTGGAGGAGGTTGCTCAGATGCACTCCTCCCCTTGGTTGCAGCCTAGTCTCAGTCCATTCAGGAGGACCTCCTCAGGGAGGCGCCTCCTGTCCCGTCTGACTCAGGCTTCTGTCTCTCCCAGTAGTATCTGCTGCCCTCCCATCCAGCGGTGTGGTCCCTGATTTTCTTTTTTAATATTTGTTCGCTTATTTTAGGCTCTGCTGGGTCTTCGTTGCTGTACCAGGCTTCCTCTAGTTGTGGCGAGCGCGGGCTACTCTTCCTTAGTGTGCATGGGCTTCTCATTGCAGTGGCTTCTTTTATTGTGGAGCGTGGGGCTTCTCCACTTCTATAGTTTCAGTATACAGACTAGAGACCAGGCTCAGCAGTTGTGGTGCACAGGCTTAGTTGCCCCATGGCATACGGAATCTTCCCTGACCAGGGATACGACCTTGTTCCCTGCATTTGCAGGCGGACTCTCAACCACTAGATCACCAGGGAAGGCCAAAAGGGGGCCCAAAGTCCAACTCAGGTCTCATTGGCGTCAGCTCTTTCTGGAGGCTCTAGAGGAGAAGCATCTGTCTTCTGTGCCAGCTTCCAGAAGCCATTGCCTCCCTTGGCCGAGGTGGCTGGAGGGGCAGGGGTGTTCCATGCAGAAGGAACAGCAGCTGCAGAGGTCCAGGAGCACCAGCAGGAAGACCCCGATGTCCATGCTGGCGAGACCAGACTTTAGTCTGAGAACAGCAAGGAGTCACTAAGGGGTTTAAGCACCTGATTAACTGGTCCCTGATTAACTGGAGTGGCATCCCAAGCACAGGAATCCCACTGTCTTCCTGTCATCGGTAGTTGTGTGTTGATTTGCTTCTGCCCAGAGCCTGTCTCAGGGCTTCCCAGGTGGCACTAGTGGTAAAGAACCTGCCTGCCAATGCAAGAGACGTAAGAGATGTGAGTTTGATCCCTGGGTCATGAAGATCCCCTGGAGGAAGGCATGGCAACTCCAGTATTCTTGCCTGGGAAATCCTATGAACAGAGGAGCCTGCCAGGCTTCAGTCCACGGGGTTGTAAAGAGTCGGACACGACTAAAGCGACTTAGCACACAGAGCTTGTCTCATGGGGGCTGTCGGTGCTCATGTGAGGAATGAACTGAGAGGGGCTAAGGCTGCTGGAGGGAGGGGTAGGTCTGTGGACAGAGTCTGGTGCAGAAGAGAAGCTGGAAGTCAGGACATGCTGCTGGTGGATTCTAGGGCTTCACCAGGAGGAGAACATGAGTTTGGAACAGTGAAGACGTTCAAACACTTGACAACATTGTTTGGCTGTGAGTGACAGCACAACAGGCAAGGATTTCCTTAAGAGAATTGTAAGGCAGTGCAAATGTTTATATCATTTCTATGAGTATTTATCATTTTCAAGGTGATAGGGGCTTCCCTGGTAGTCCAGTGATTAAGACTCCACACTTCCAGTGCCGGGGGTGTCATTTCAGTCCCTGGTTGGGGAATGAGACCCCATGTGCTGTGCGCTGCCACCAAAAACTTTCTTAAATTAAAAAAAAAAAAAAAAATGGTAATATTGAACTGCTTTCCTACAATTGTAGAAAAGGAAAATTTTAACTCCAAGTTATTTTAAGCAGGATAAATTCCATTTTGTTGCCCCTACAGCGCCAATGGAACTGTCATTAACAAGCTGAAGGTTGTTAAGAGGCAAACTTGCCCTTTACAGACTGGGGATGTCATCTACTTGGTGTACAGGAAGAATGAGCCAGAACACAGTAAGAGGGGGGTTTCCTGGGCTGGACCCACAGGTGAGGTGTGGCAGGGGGCCCTGCAACAGCTGGAAAGCATTTGGGAAGAGGCTTATTGAAGCCAGTATTTCCTGAAGGAATGTTAGCTTACCTGCATCCCTTTTGTGTTTATGTAGATTCTTGGTGTGGGTAGTGTCTGTTGCAGAATGGGAGTGTTGGCCTCTCAGTCTGAGCCCCAGTCATTCTTCAGAAATGCCACCGTGGTCATGAGCCACGGGTCTCAAAATGGTAGCCAAGGAGAAGTGAGTGAATGGGGAGGGGTGAGCTGACAGAAAAAAACTCCTAAATTGAGAATAAGACTTAGAATGGGGGCTGGAGGCCACAGATGGCGCTGCTCTGGGACACCTGACAGTAGACAGCAGAGGTCAGACAGGATTCCACTGGAGCTTGTCCCAATCTGAGCCTCCACGTTTGTGGAAGAAGAATGATGCAGGACAGAATTAGGGGAGTCCTTCAAATGGTGCCCCCAAAATAGGAAGAAGAGGGCGGGTGTTCAAAGCCACCCCTGGCCACACAGAAGGATCTCGTGTCCGCTTCTGGTGGTTTGAAATAAGCAAGGCATAGACTCATCCCTCCTTGTTGCTCTGCTTCCCTTGGTCAGCCTCTTCATGCCACATGAGCTTCCTGAGGCTTATTTATTTTGGCTTTGGTTCAGATGTTTTGGATCACTTGCTTTAAATTCCCTTAAACTGGCAGCTATGGTTATTAGCTGATAAGTCAAAATAGTCGACAAGGACAAAGTAGCTGTGAGGTAACGGGAGGGAACAGAAGAGAAATGTGAGTTCTCACCTGGCACGTGACTGACGGTGCTCTGATTTAGTTAATTTCTTTCAGACGTGGCATACCTCTACGAATCTCTATATGAAAAGCAAGGTGTAACACAAGACTCCTTTGGTAAGTGGGATTTTCCAAGAGGAGCGGGTGTGTGCAAAGTGGGTCTGTGTGTTGACTGTCTCCGTCAACAGCAATAGCTTGCCTGAGGCGGTGGTGCCCATCTGTGCCCTGACTGTATTTTCCTCCTGCTCCTTCTGTGTTCACAGAAGCTAATAAAGAAAATGTGTTCCACGTGACCAAAGATACCTCAGGTGCAGGGCGAGGTGACGATCCTCAGGATCCCCAGGTCCTACTGTCGTTGCCCGCCACTCAGGTGTGCTTTGAGGAACCACAGCCATCGACGTCCACGTCAGACCTCTTCCCCACGGCCTCTACCTCTTCCATGGAGCCCACCTCTGCAGGCCGAGGGCCTCCCTCCAGCTCCAGTGAGAATGGGAGTCTCGGGGCGGTAGCTACAGTGCTTTCTATTCACCGTTCCTGCCCTGTGTTGTATGGAGACAGACAAGCACTGAGGAGTTCATTGGTGGCATTAGGCATCAGGCTGTCAGTAGTAAGGTTTCTGTAGCAGTCGCTGTCTTGTTCCATCCTCAAGAGAAAGCCTGGGAATAGGGGACTATAGCAGTGTGGTATTTCTTACAGGTTATGTAATTCATATACTGTAAAAATCACATAGAATGAACCCTTCCAGTTTTCTGGGTTTTTAACAGCATCTGTGTCACTTGCGCCTAGTTTGAATTAACGACACTTCGATCTGCTGTCTCTTCTTCTGAGGCGGGTGAATCAGACTTTCTTGTTTGTCCCTCTCACAGGCTCCAGAGGTGCAGACGTCTCTCCAAAGGGGTGTGGTCCATCTGTGACAAATGATGAAATCTCCAGCTTCCCTTTGACTCTCCCAGACAGAGAGGGGGCTTCCTTTTCTCTGTCGGAATCCCAGGATCAGGAGGATTTGGAGCCTGTTAAGAAGAGAGTAAAAGCAGGTCAGAATCTTGAGGTTTCATGTAGCTTCAGGGCCCCAGCAGGACCCTCCGACCTGCACCTGTTGGGGCCCTGCCGTCTGCCAGAGCCTGAGGATGCTGTCTTAGGCTGGCAGCAGATGGCAGCCTGGGCCCTTTCTTTCTTGTTTGTACCATTGGGATGGAACTGTGTTTACTGCCAGGGTATGCCATCAGTCTGCAAACTGCATTCTTTTTTTTTTTGGCTGTGCTGGGTCTTCATTGCTGCACAGGCTTTTCTCTGGTTACAGCAAGCAGGGCTACTCTCTAGTGACATGTGTGTGCTTCTCACTGTGGTCGCTTCTCGTTGCAGAGCTCAGGCTCCAGGGCTTGCGGGCTTCAGTCGTTGTGGCTCTGAGGCTCCAGGGCACAGGCTCAGTAGTTGTGGTACACGGGCTTAGTTGTTCTGTGGTGTGAGGTATCTTCCCAGATCAGGGATCAAACCCATGTCTCCTGCATTAGCAGGCGGGTTTTTTTTTTACCACTGAGCTACCAGGGAAGCCCCTGGAAACCATATTCTCGAGTTGCGACTCTGTCCTGATACAACAGCCAGTTTTTAAGAGTATGTTATTAAGTGATAGTTTGAAACTTCACATTAAAGACAATTTAGAGAAAAATCTGTGCTTTAAAAGCCAAAGTTAAAAAGATTGTAAAAAATGTTTCGGAATGTAGTTGGTAAGACAGTAGCTGTAAGGCAGACCTGAGGGCTGCCCGTGGATCGGAGCAGTGTGATGCGAAGGAAGATGGGCCTTAGAAAGAAATTGTATTGTCTAGTGTATTGAGTGGAAAATGAATTGATTGACCTGGGAAGGTGTGGAATGAATTGGCAACAGACACATAAACAAGTATAAAAATGAAGCCATTTTTAATTATCAGAAATGAAAAATTATATAAGGAAGAAAATTCTAATATGCTGTTTGACTGAACAGACTATTTAAGCATAGTAATATACCTACAATATACTGACCCAATAATTGTGTTAGAATAATATTGGGAAGACTACTCAAAGGGCAAAATCCTTCTCTGTTTTAATGGATATCAGGAGATGATACCTAAAATCTTCATTGTAAATGTAGCGTGACAATCCAGAAACACAGAGACTGTGACTAGAAGAAACAGCTAAAAGACACTGTTAGGCAGGAAGAAAGTCCTTTCCTCAGAGGAGGGGGGGATGGTGAAGGTGAGCAGAGGCTAGGGCAGAGGGCTGCTGCTTTTGTTTTCTTTTAAATATTTGACTCTTTAAATCCTGTTTCTCTAATAAAAATTAATCTGTGTTATAGAAAAATTAAACATGCCAGCCAAAAAAAAGAAAAGATTTTAAGCTCCTGGTAACATTTTTTTTATTTAATTATTTTTTAATTGGAATATAGTTGCTTTACAACATTATATTAGTTTCTGCTGTGCAGCAATAAGAATCAGCTATACATATACATATACCCCATCCTTCTTGAATGTGTATAAGAGACAGACCCCATCCCACCCATCTGGGTCACCACAGAAGCACCCAGCTGAGCTTCCTGTGCTCCACAGAAGCTTCCCACTGGCTATTTATTTTATATATGATAGTATGTGAAATATGTCAATGCTGCTCTCCCAGTTTGCCCTACCTCTCCTTCCCCCACTGTGTCCATAAGTCTCCCTAGGTCTCTGTCTCTGTTCCTGCCCTGCAAATAGGTTCATCAGTGTTCCTGGTAACATCTGATGGTCTGCATTTTCCAGCACTTTCCTGTATGCATATGAGTTACATTTTTTTATTCAAACAAAAATGACTTGATACACAAATGCTGTTTGACAACTGGCCTTTTCTCGTACCTATGTATCCTGAGTGTCTTTTTATACTATTAACTGTTCTAAAACAATACTTAAATATACCAGATTATGAAACTTATTTTGAACCTTCTTAGGTGAAGGTGAAGTCGCTCAGTCGTGTCCGACTCTTTGCGACCCCGTCGACTGTAGCCTACCAGGCTCCTCCGTCCATGGGATTCTCCAGGCAAGAATACTGGAGTGGGTTGGCATTTCCTTCTCCAGGGGATCTTCCCAGCCCAGGGATCGAACCCAGGTCTCCCACATTGGAGGCAGACACTTTAACCTCTGAGCTACCAGGGAAGCCCTTTTTGAATCTTCTTAACAATGCCCCAAATGTACACAAAACCTAGAGTACTTTAATATGTCAAATATGGAATCTCATGTCTGAATTTTTTCAATAACTTTTAAAATATGAGATTTTGAGATAAGTTTTTCATTTCTTAGTGGTTAACAGTAGCTAATATGGTAAGGAACTTTATTTTCATTACTACTTTATATATTTAAGACAAAACAATCTTAGAACTCTTCTTCACATTATATGGTTACAATTAATATTTTAAAATGCTTCAGATAGCTTAGCTCTCTGTGGGGCTATAGAAACCACAAGGGCATGCCTCCTTCCTATCCTCCTCCCCATCCCCCTTTAAGTAGGATTAGAGGCATGCTACACTGTGAAATTGGAGAAGGCAATGGCAACCCACTCCAGTACTCTTGCCTGGAAAATCCCATGGACGAAGGAGCCTGGTAGGCTACAGTCCATGAGGTCGCCAGGAGTCAGGCCTGACTGAGCAACTTCACTTTCACTTTCACTTGAAATACACAGAGGAANGGCAACCCACTCCAGTACTCTTGCCTGGAAAATCCCATGGACGAAGGAGCCTGGTAGGCTACAGTCCATGAGGTCGCCAGGAGTCAGGCCTGACTGAGCAACTTCACTTTCACTTTCACTTGAAATACACAGAGGAAGAGGTCTTCTGTCCACAGTTTAAGACATCTATAAATCCAAGAGACGTGTTGCCTCCGTGGTCATGACGGTCAGAATGTGTCCCTTCCCTTGCAGATGGGGAGCCAGACCTTAACCTGCCCATACTGGTCGCAGACCCAGGCAGAGACCCTCCCGCTGCCCTTGACGTCAGAGCCGAGGCCATGAAGCCAGACAAGATGGAGGAGACGCTCACGTGCATCATCTGCCAGGACCTGCTGCACGACTGTGTGAGGTGCATCCAAGTGGGGTCCTATGGGAGGCCAAGGGTGGGGTGGGCCTTTGGGTCAGGTTGGAGGCTGCACCCGCTGAGGGTGCCATAGCCATTTTCCTCGTGTGGCTGACGAGCCGGGAACCAGGCTGGTGACTGAAGCTATAGAGGAGCCTGAGAGACTGAGGTGCAGTGGCTCTGACCTCGGGTTGGCCTCAGGCGGAGCAGGAGGTTCTGCACCGAGGGCTCGGTGTCTCCTGGCAAACGAAGCTTGGCAGTTAGCATGGAGCGAGCCTCCTAGAATGAAGATCTCCCATTACTTCTCTGTGGGAACTTGGAATTAATCTGTCTGGAGTTCAGCTGAAATGCGTGTCTTTTCCACGCACACCCCGTGTCGCTGCTCTTCCTCCCTGGCCCTCCCTAGGGTGCCATGTGAACTCTAGTTTCTTTCTTTTTTTTTTTCCCCTACTTTCTTGTTGACAGGCACAGAGTTAGAGCAGTTGATATGGGTGCCATGTTTTTGCACAGGGACTGTTTCTCTGAAGGGTTTTGGAAGGCAGGTGGCTTCCCCCGGCATTAGCTGAGGATGCAGACCCCGCCAACAGCAGACCTCACGCATGGTATGGGTGGAATGCCCAGGAACCACAGGCTCAAGGCGCTGCTGAGGCAAAAGAGCATAGGGGCTGGGGATGGGCAGTTGGCTCATTTTTCTGTTTTGTACCCGAACCTCAGTCTGAGCAAGGCCATTTCCTCCAAGGAAAGAGGCAGCGTGACCCTGGGTCCTTGATCCTCATGCCCCAGGCCAGCCATGCCCCTGGGGCCCTGGCATCTGAGGGGCTACTGCACTTGCTGGGGAGGTGCTTTGCCCAAAAGTGCCCCCAGTTCTCTGAAGCCCATCCCGTGCCCTCAGCCTGCAGCCCTGTATGCACACCTTCTGCGCTGCCTGCTACTCGGGCTGGATGGAGCGGTCTGCCCTGTGCCCTACCTGCCGTTGTCCAGTCGAGCGCATCTGTAAAAACCACATCCTCAACAACCTGGTGGAGGCGTACCTGCTGCAGCACCCGGACAAGAGGCGCAGCGAGGAGGATCTGCGCAGCATGGCCTCCAGGAACAAGATCACACAGGACATGCTGCAGCCCAAGGTCAGGAGGGCCTTCTCCGACGAGGAGGGCAGCTCCGAGGACCTGCTGGAGCTGTCGGACGTGGACAGTGAGTCCTCGGACGTTAGGTGAGCCCCTTGGGCCTGGAGCGGGGTGGGTGGCCCAGGTCTGACCACCCCCCAGGACCTGCTGGTCCAGGCCACTGCTGAGGCACAACCCGGCAGCCGTGTTGCCTGCCTTGTGCCAAGCACGCCACTCATTCAGGTGACCGTGATGAGGCTTGCTCACTGCCCTGCCTCCTGTGATAGCCTTTTTTCTCTTTTGTTATGCAGTGGAACCTTTATTCTATTTTTTTGTTGTTTATCTGTATTGTTTTCCAGTTTATTAAGATATAACTGACATACAGCCTTATAAAAGTTCAGGGTGTGTAGCATAATGCTTGGGCTTAATTATTGTGAGAAACTGGCTGCAGGAAATGATACTTTTTTATTTGCTGAGTCCTCATCAAGTGCCTTGATTCACCAGCTCATACAAGCACACTCACTCTCCACAGCTTACCTAGTGAACATACACCCTAGCGTATCACTTGAGTTGCTTACCCTCTGTCAGGGTATTATTACAGAAAAGCCACAGCCAGCCGGTAGCCAGGCTGCAGTCCTAGGAGACCTTAGAAGTCCAGGGTGTGAATTTCTGTGTTGAGGCCATAATATTTAAAAAGACAAACCCCCGCCCCTAGTTTGTCTCTTTTCACAAAATTTAGCACATAATGTTCAAGCAAAAAGAAAATAAAAAATCACTTTTGTGTGAAGTTTTTATTACATATTCACCCATGCACACACATGTGTAGTCATACATGCTTAATTTTTTTTATTAAGACATTTTTGGTAATATTTTGAAACCTGGGACAAAACCACAGTGCACATTCTGTGTTTACAGTTTAATCCGCATGTTATTTCTTAGAGACCAGCATGTGGAAGTAGGATGTTCATGTCAGGAGTCTCCGCGAGAGGATATCTTGCTGTACTTCTGACCTCTGGTCAAGGATACAGTTTACTCCACAAGTTATTTCTTGGAGACAAGCATGTGGA
The DNA here is from genome assembly GCA_006410675.1 of Oreotragus oreotragus. Taxonomy (NCBI): domain Eukaryota; kingdom Metazoa; phylum Chordata; class Mammalia; order Artiodactyla; family Bovidae; genus Oreotragus; species Oreotragus oreotragus. The sequence goes on along the minus strand of SJYX01015196.1, from coordinate 151,697 downwards.
AGTAGGATGTTCATGTCAGGAGTCTCCACGAGAGGATACCTTGCTGTACTTCTGACGTCTGGTCGAGCGCAAGATTGGTGCTCGACAAATGCCCGCTATTGAGTGCAGGTGGCAACACTCCCTGGGGTGTGTGGAGGAACCCCAGTGATCCCTGAGACACTTGGGGTATTGGGACAGGCAGGTAACTTATTCCCATTTACATGTTTTTCTTACAAACCTGGCCAAGTGTCTTTTCAGCATTGCTGCCTTTTCTAGTCATGTCTTGCCTGTCCTTCCCATGGGTGCCAGGCTCAGGCAGGCATCCTCTGACTGAGACCAGAGGAGAGTCTACATGTGCCTTTCCTGCGGATTATGTTTTACCATCTGCAGGTTTGAAGGCTCAGCTGAGGAGCATACAGCTGAAAGGCACTGTGGACAGCGGCATCTAGCCCTGTGCATTTTCAGATTTTAATGAAGGGAAGGGTATGCACTGGGTGGCATCAAACCTGCAAGAGCATACCCTGCCCAGTGTGGGGACAGGAAGGCTCCACTCCAGGGGATGGCTCAGGGGGTCGATGAGGCAGGCAGGAGATGTCTCCAGATCCCAGGAGTGTCTGAGGGAGAGAGTGCTGGAGAAGTATGGGTAAAGGGGGCTGGGAGGTGGCAGGGAGCAGAGCCTGCCGACTGCTGCTGTGCGGGGTGAGTGTAGGGGGTGCTGGAGGGCAGCTGTCCTTCCCCTTCGCACACACCAGGTCCAGCAGCTGATGCAGAGCTGAGACATGGAGGCAGGACGAGGCCCATGAGCTGGGATCTGGATCTTAGCTTGTCATTTGGGCTGGGGCTGTTGCCGCTAACTGTAGCCTCACACACCAGCCAGAGCAGGTGTCATCTCATCCCCCTGAGCACTGTGCTTTCCTTGCAGCCAGCCATCCATCGTGTGCAGACAGTGCCCTGAGTACCGCAGGCAGGCGGGGCAGCCCCTTCCCTACCCAGGGCCCGGCAGCGAGCCAGGGGCACTGCAGGCCCCCGGGGATGCACCGTCCACGTCTGCCAGCGTCACAGCAGGTGAGATGGCCACTCCCTCCTTGCTGTCCTGACCGCTCCGGGTGTGGGTGGCGCTTCTGCTGGCTCTTCCCTGCTCAGATAGCTCTTTGCTTTTCGTGACCTGTTTTGAGCTAAGAAATCAGATAATCAGCTTTATTTGTGGATCTCTGCTCTTGAACACACAGTCCTGATTCTGACACTTACCCTTCCCCACCCCTCCCCGCTACTACCTTGGGGCAGTCAGCATGCCCTGGGATGCTTGTCAAAGCTGAAGTGACCATCACACATGGGCCCCTCCAGTGAGGGACTGGCCTCTTTCCAGCAACAGGATGTGATGATACCAGAGCCGCCCTGAACTATCTGTTCGCTGCCCATTTCAGTGGGCGAGTTCCTAGGTGCCATTAAGAAAGGGAAAATGAACATGTGGACTGTGGTTTGTGGCCCTACATTGTAGGGCCTGGCCTCGTTGCCACTGTCAGCCTGAGCCTGTCTAGAGGCCACTGACCTCAGGATTGTGACCCAGAGCCACATTCTTAACCATCTGCCATATGTGCTGTGCCACGGCTCTCGGGGGTGTCCTTGTAGGCCCCTACGGGTGGGGATGGCCAGGGTGGTGCGTGGAAGGCCCTGCTGTGACCATGGTGAGTGCACAGAGCCTCATGTGGTACGTGAGTGACCAGGGGCCAGGCCACTTTGACACAGCTCCTGGGGCAGAGTTAGCCAGCAGAGACTAGAAAAATCACTGTTTTATGGTCTGTCCTTCCTTTACAGGAAATACTAGAAAACCTTCAAGTGGCCTTTGAAATCTTGCTCCAACTACTGAACCAAAAGATAGCTTCAGTCACTTTTCCATCTATTAAACCTTTTAGTTTGAGTGGTAGACCGTCACTTTGCTGGTAGCAAAATTGGCCTGAGATCTGTCCAGGTTTTCTTGTAGGTCTGTGTCCTCGTGCATAGCTGCCCCTCCAGGTGTGGGCTAAGCCTCTTGTGCTGCTGCTCCAGTGCTGGCAGCACCAGCCTGAGCAGGCTGTCTGTCCCACAGCCCAGGACTACGTGTGCGCCCTGCAAGGAAGCCACGCCATATGCACCTGCTGCTTCCAGCCCATGCCCGACCGGAGAGCAGAGCGCGAGCGGGACCCCCGCATCGCCCCCCAGCAGTGTGAGTGAGGGTGTGGGTGTGGGTGTACACCATCCGCCTGGGGCCCCTCCCCACCTCAGAGCCACTCGTATGTGTCCTTCCAGCCTGGTTTCCAAAGTGTCATAGACTTGTGTGTGTAGTTTGAGCTAAAGATACAGTTCTGTGTTTTCCACCTGTGTCATCAGTTATCCCTGCAGGACTGTGTTGATAATCTATTTTTGGTCACCAGTTGATAGCCACTCCTGTCATACACACAGGGGGCTCTCTTTCTAGATCCTGTATCTGACACATCACCCCAGTAGTTCTCCAGTGTCTCATTTTATTCTATTCTGTTGGCTGCATAGTTTGTTGGATCTCAGTTCCCTGAGCAAGGATTGAACCCAGTCCAACGTGTCATTTTAAAATCTAACAGCTGAACTGTATAGCACATTAACAGTTTCTAGATGGTGGTGAAAATCGAGCTTGTTATTTATTTAATGGTTACATGAACTTCCTCCTTGCCATGTGGCGTGACTGGTGCGTGTCCTCTGTGTTCACAGGTGCCATCTGCCTGCAGCCCTTCTGCCACCTGTACTGGGGCTGTGCCCGGACTGGCTGCCTCGGCTGCCTGGCCCCGTTCTGTGGTAATGCCGGGCCCACCACCGATCACCACCCCCTTTCCTTGTTTGCTTGGTGTACTTGAGGCCAGTGGTGGGCTGGCTGTGTGCCTGAGCAGGGAAAGGCCACATTGGTTGCCATGAATTAGCTACCTTTTCCTGGAGGTCTGCATGGATTTGCAAGTGTCAGTGAGTGTTGGCTCCAAGACAGCAATAACAACAGGGGAATTCTGAATCGTGCACAAGGGACCCCCCCCCACCCCCACCCCCCCCCCCCCAAAANACGACTTAGCTACTAAACCATGATGAACCACAAGAATCAGGCATTTACTAATGTACCAGATTACTGAACCCTGGGCTAGCTGGCCCTACACAGAGTGAAACCTGTCTCTTATACACATCTAGATGTGTATAAGAGACAGCCCCCACCCCCCCGACTAAAAACACATGTCTGGACTTCACAACCCCAGACCAGGGGCTCTGTGGACTGGACCATTTCTGAGGGGAGTGAAATGGAATGCCTTTTACTTTTTCTCTGTTTAAAATTATACTTCATCACAGAACTTTTTTTTTTTTTAATTAAACTTTCTATTTCATTATGGGATATAGCTGATTAACAAACAATGTGATAGTTTCAGGTGAACAGCAAAGGAACTCAGCTATACATATACATGTATCCTTTCTCTCCCAAACTCCTCTCTCATCCAGGCTGTCATATAACATTGAGCAGAGTTCCCTGTGCTATACTGTAGGTCCTTGTTGGTTATCCATTCTAAATATAGCAATGTATACATGTCTATCCCAAACTCCTTAACTATCACCTCCCCCATCCTTCCCCCACCACACCCATGACCATAATGTCACATAACTTTTCATTCTTCATAGAATCCATAATGAACGAAATTTGGTTATCCTGTCAGGTGAATAGTGCTTTCGTAAAGTGCATATGAAATGGATAATGCTGCTTCCCTCCATCCCAACAGAGCTCAACCTGGGTGACCGGTGTCTGGATGGGGTGCTGAGCAACAACAACTACGAGTCGGACGTCCTAAAGGTACAGGCCAGGTGGAGGCCAGTGGGAGGCCTCCCAGGACTGTCCAGTGTTGTGACTTTGCGTGTCTGTCTGTGCATGTCTGCATGCTGTGACTATGCATGTATGTTGATTCTTGTATCCCCCCAGATAGGTATTCCTCCCTGCCCTTCACCCTGAGAAGCCATAGGAATTGTGTTACACAGTTCCAGCTCCTGCTCAGCCTGCCCGGGGCAGGAAGGGGGAGCGGCTGCCCCTTGGGTGGAACCAGGACTGCCCACTGGCCCTCTTCATGCATTTCAGGAGGCAGCTGGCTCTTAGAACTTCAGGGTTTAACATGCACATGCGTCGCTTGCCAGGAGTCTTCCCTTCACCCCAATTATGTGCCGTATGACACCCCCAGGGCAAGGCCCTTCTCATCTGAACAGCGCCTCCTCTACCCGACTGCTCTCTGGCTAGGCATTCACAGGCCTTGTAGGTATACACAGCCAGAACCAAGCAGCTCCATGTGTCTTTAGGGCAGAGCCCACCCAGGTGTAGACCCTGGCTTCCTTGTCACGTGGTCATGGGCCTGTCGCCACACTGTGGCCGCTCAGGCTACAATTAAGTCTCACTGCTCCTATGCTATAGGAATGCCTTTGCAGAATTTCAGAGAGTGCCAACTCTTACACTTGAGGCTCTAAAGCTAGCCTGCCCTTTTACACTGAGGAGAAGCTCCATGGTCGAAAAGTTTGTGCTGCGCTGTGTGGGTGTGATATCATGTCTGTCCCAGGCCTCCTGTTCCAACAGGCCATCCAGACCTCCCAGCTGAACTCCTGGAAGCAGGTCCCTTAACTTTATGCAACGCTCACCCTCTGCAAGTGCCCACTACACTTGCGTGTTTTGGCTCTACCCACTTTCCAGGGCCTTTTATGAAATGTCAGCCCTCTCTGCCATTTGTTATACGTTCTTTTTGTTTCTTTGTTTGTTTTTATATTTATGTATTTATTGGCCTGGCTTTCCTCTGGTTGCAGAGACCAAGGGTTACTCTCTAGTTGCACTGCCTGGGCTTCCTGTTGTCGTGGCTTCTCCTGTTGCAGAGCACAGGCTGTAGAGCGTGGGGCCTTCAGTACTTGCAGCACATGGGCTCCATAGTTATAGCCCTATGGGCTCAGCTGCCACGCAGCATGCAGGACCTTCCCAGACCAGGGATCACACCAGTGTCCCCCCACATTGCAAGGCGAACTCTCAATCACTGGACCACCAGAGAAGCTCCCTCTTTGCCATTTTAGTGTTTTCTTCTCCAAGCTCATGTTTCTTTTCTTGCCCGTTCCCCTGTTACAGAATTACCTGGCCACCAGGGGTTTGACATGGAAAAACATGTTGACTGAGAGCCTTGGAGCTCTGCAGAGGGGAGTATTCCTGCTGTCTGGTAAGCCTTGTTGTGCCTGCTTGCCCCCCACTGATGCTGGTGTTTTCCATCACTTCTGCCTCTGGTCAAGCGGTCCCTCCTGCCTGTCCATACACTGGCAGCATTGCTTGTTGGCTTTCCCATTTCATTCCTGCAGCCTCTGCCCACCCTGGCAGAGACAGACAGAAAGGGCCTTATACTTTGAGATTTCTTTTTTTTGTTGGGTTTGAGTCGACATGACACGTTCCAGAATCTTTTCTCATACAGGGGAGGGAAGGAGCACAGCTGGCGAGGTGCTAACCCCACCACTGGTCAGCATTGACATTCTAGGGCTGGTTGTCAGGGTCTTTGATGGCCTGTCCCTCAGTGCATCAAGTGACTCAGCGAAGGCTTACCCTCTCCAGGGACACCTAGGGCTTTGTGAAGTGTGAACTTTTGTCACTAATGGAGGGTGCAGAAAAATCAGTGAGTGGTTTTTTTTTTCCCTAACACGTAAGTTATTATCAAAGACTTGAAAGGTACTAAGTTATTTTGTCTCACAGACACATTATAGTGAGTATCTTGAGTTTTCTCTGTTGGGACAGCTCTATGTGGTTGGATCTTAACTTCTTTTGCTTTTTAATGGCTATTTTTATAAGAGTGATGTGGTTCATAAAGAAAACGTTAAGTGGTACAAGAAAGTCTGAAGGATAAAGTGAAAATCATTGGAAATTCCACCACCTAAAATATACCCAGTCATAATACTTTGATAGCCACCTTCTAAATCTATGTACCCATGTGTGTGCATCATTTTCATAAATGAGATCCTGCCAGATATGCTTTTAATAACCTATTCACTCAACAGTATATCTCAAACTCTTCCTACGTCAACAAAGATCTATGCCTTGATTTGTTTTAGTTATTACTTAGCATTCTGATACCATCGTTCATTTAGCCAGTTTGTTACTAAAGGGTATTTAAGTTCTTTCCAGCTTTTCACTGTTCAAACCACCATGAAGCTGTCAAGCATGCAGTCCTGTAGGTTTCACAATCAGTCCCCATCCCCGTGCCACCCCTTCCCGCAAAAAAACACAGGTGTCCCCTAGGATAGTAAACAGAACTACTGTCACTGGCTTGCATGGTTGAGGCATGTCCTGGAGCCTGAGTGCCAGCATCCCCTAAGCCTGTCAGCTGAATGTTTGCCCTCTCAGTTCAGTTCAGTCACTCAGTCGTGTCCAACTCTTTGTGACCCCATGAATCGCAGCACGCCAGGCCTCCCTGTCCATCACCAACTCTCAGAGTTCACCCAAACTCATGTCCGTCGAGTCGGTGATACCATCCAGCCATCTCATCCTCTGTTGTCCCCTTCTTCTCCTGCCCCCAATCCCTCCCAGCATCAGAGTCTTTTCCAATGAGTCAGCTCTTCACATCAGGTGGCCAAAGTATTGGAGTTTCAGCTTTAGCATCAGTCCTTCCAGTGAACACCCAGGACTGATCTCCTTTAGGATGGACTGGTTGGATCTCCTTGCAGTCCAGGGGGACTCTCAAGAGTCTTCTCCAACACCACAGTTCAAAAGCATCAATTCTTTGGTGCTCAGCTTTCTTCACAGTCCAGCTCTCACATCCATACATGACCACTGGAAAAACCATAGCCTTGACTAGACAGACCTTTGTTGGCAAAGCATGTCTCTGCTTTTGAATATGCTATCTAGATTGGTCATAACTTTCCTTCCAAGGAGTAAGCGTCTTTTAATTTCATGGCTGCAATTGCCATCTGCAGTGATTTTGGAGCCCAAAAACTAAAGTCTGACACTGTTTCCACTGTTTCCCCATCTATTTCCCATGAAGTGATGGGACTAGATGCCATGATCTCTAGGTCTTGTAAATATGAAAGAGGCAAACGGTAGGAAATTTTATCTGCCATGTTTGATGATAAATGAAATTGAAAATCTTTTTCTTATACGGGACATATATATGCTTGTGTGTGTCCTTGGTTCATTTTTGGACTTGGGAGATTATTTGTGTGATATCTTTGTTAATTAAGGGTACAATACATTGTCATTTGTGTTAAAAACACGTCCTCTACTATTTCATTAGTATTTCTCCTTTGTTATATGTGTTCCCATTGTGATGTGTAAACTAGAGACAGTCGCATTTACAAATCCCTTCCTTTGTGCCATTTGGTTTTCATGTCATAGTTAGAAATAGCTCAAGAGAAGAATATTATTCCTCTTAGCACTTTTTTAGATTGTTCTGAATATTTAAATTTTTAATCTAGATGGAATGAGTTTTCTATAAAGAAATAAGTTGGCGTCTAGGTAGGTTTTGCTCTTGTTTTCCAAATGTCCAGCCCTCTGACTCACCCTGTCTATGGATCAGTGCATTAGTTCCCCAGCAGCGTGCAAGCCACGTCTATTCAGCTGTGCTGGAAACATGATGCTACCCACTGACGGGCTGCGCCTGTAAGAGGCTGTGTTCCTTCCAGATTACAGAATCACCGGGAACACCGTGCTGTGCTACTGCTGCGGCCTGCGGAGCTTCCGCGAGCTCACCTACCAGTATCGGCAGAACATTCCTGCTTCTGAGCTACCAGGTGAGGAACCACCTAGCCCCTTCCTGGCCCACAGTTCAGTTCTGCTTGTGTGGGTTCCCACACTCTTTTGCAATAGTTCAATACCCTGTGTGGGCCTTTACTCTGAGTTCACAGCAGGGCCAGGGACACAGCCTGGTGGGTGGGGGCACAAAGGCCAGGCTTGTCTCAAGTGCCCCTTGCCTGGTGCCTGCACAGGCTCTGGATTGGGTGAGGTGGGTTCCTGAAACAAGATGGCAACTGGAGTCATCTCATTTCTAAACTGGATTTTTGATTAAAGATTTCTTTTCCTTTCCTGGAGAACAAGGAAGTGAGCTATGAAGTGGGACAAAGCGTTGTGTCTCAGCTGCAGTGTCTCTTTGGGTCTCAGCTTAAATTCACTAGGCCAAGTCTGTAGACATGTGCGTGACATGTGTTCATTTTTTCTCTTCCCAGCGGCCGTCACATCCCGTCCTGATTGCTATTGGGGCCGCAACTGCCGCACTCAGGTGAAGGCCCACCACGCAATGTGAGTGTGCAGGCAGGGCTGGGCTGGGCAGGGCTGGAGGAGTGAGTACAGAAAGACAAACAAACCCACGGTTTCCTAACAGGAACTGCTTTTCTTTAAATCTTTTGGCCATGTTGATTTTGAAGCTTTTAGGAGAAGGTAATGGCAACCCACTCCAGTGTTCTTGCCTGGAGAATCCCAGGGATAGGGGCGCCTGGTGGGCTGCCATCTGTGGGGTCGCACAGAGTCGGACACGACTGAAGCGACTTAGCAGCAGCACCAGCAGCAGGGATGTTCATGAAGTAGTCAGGTCTGAGTTTCTGGAAATTACCCAAATGTTCCACTTATATTTTACATTTAGAAAGGAGGGGTCACAAAGGAGTCAGACATGACTTAGAGACTAAACAACAACAAAGGAGGTTGCATTTGGAGTTAGTGTCTTTGCTGTATGAGAAACATACCCTTGCAAACCCCCAAGCACAGGATCACTGTCTCCTGTAGTTCCTTTGGGTGCAAGTACAGAATTCCTTTACTGAATGCATCTGTGATCCCCTCTTGCATGATTTGACTGTTTTCTCCCCATAGGAAATTCAATCACATCTGTGAACAGACGAGGTTCAAGAACTGAGCATCCAGGGAGGCACCGTGATGGCTCAGGAGTGTTGGCAGTCAGTGACACGCATCTCAGAAAATACTGTAAACAGACATTTTAAGGGCATTTCACAGTCCCCCCCGCCCCAGGGGGGACTAGGGTCTCGGCATAGGGCACTCTGGTGTGACCTTTCTTTTGTGGAGCAAGACCCTCTTGGCGAGAACCCCCACCTGTGGCACTCAGAGCCCTGGGGCCGGAACAAGAGCCATCAGCTGTCCCCTGTGTATCTGTCCCACAACCACAGTCAAAGCAGAAATCTCTCTTCAAAAAGAGTGTCCTGGGAGAGGAAGGGGAGTTTGTCAGAAACACTGTGCTGTGAGGAAAGGGAGCACAATTTTCTAGCCACAGGACGCACAGCAGCTCACATGTGTGTTTTCATAGCTTCGGTGCTCATCTCCTAATGAGATTTAAATATCAGAAACTGTAGCACAAATGATATAATTTATATTTACAAATTGACTAAAATTGGAGACTGATATTTGAAGGAATAAGCATATGTTCCTGTTTATGAAAGAAAATCATTAGACATCCAGGACTCCCCAGCGCCAAGGGCATGTTTGGGTCACTAACACACGGGCTCCTCAGCACAACTGCAGCCCACCAAGCCGTCCGCCTTCTTCACTCCTCCCAGCCTCGGGGCTGGGGTGGCCTGGGGCCAGGCTGCAGGTTGTCCCTGGTGACGCCCCAGCCCGCCTGGAACAGCCCCTTCCTGCCAATAGGTTCTGCGAGTCCTTAGCCTTTCCTCCTGCGTTGGGTTTGCCGTGTCATCTGGAATAATACTTGAAATTTTGTTGTTTTAAAAAAAAAAATTTTTTTTTTTTATCATTTGTTAAAGCCACCCGTTTGTTTGCAAAACTGTACTTTTTTGCTTCTTCTCAGGAATACGATTTTCAACTTTGTCTTGCTCTTGATACAGACTCTGAGAAGCAGTGCTCTGGGGAAGAAGGCCTCCTTCCCGCATTCTAATAAACAAGCTCTGTCTGTTTCTCTCCCCGGCACCTTCGTCTGTGTTGATCATGATACTGTTCCTTTGGTAGGACCGCCTGCAGAGGTCACTGGTTACCTGCTTAACTAACAGAGTGTGCCCCCGGTGGGGGGCAGGGGGCCGCTGCACTCATTAGCCTCGCCAGCCCTGCAGGTGTGGGTGACCTGGGGCCGGGGCCAGGTCTGAACGATTGGGAAAAGGCCTGGCTTCCCTGGGATCCATCAGTCCAAGCCTCAGCCTGCTGGTCCCTGGTTAAAGCCACAGCTTTGTGTCTAAGCTCTGGCTCAGCTCGTGCAGGCACGAGGCTGCCCTCCAGGTCCTAACTTGGCACCCCCTTCACTTCGGACCCCGACCTCTTCTCCCAAAGTAAGAACAGAGATGCAGGACCCTTAGCAGATGTAGCAGCTTTTTTGGCTGAGGCCTAAACATGCAGCCTTCTCTGGACTACACTGGATCCGTAGTGAAGGGAAGGGCCCACACCACCTCAGACAGCTGGTCCATGGTGCAGACCAACTCCAGTGGAACTCGGATTCCCTGTTTCTGATGAGCACACAGGGTCGGAACAGAGCTTGTCAGCCCTAACATGAAGAGGAGCCGCAGGACCCAGGCTTGCCGACCAGCTCTTTTATAGGGTGGGCACCATGCAGTGTTTTTTATGACCTGTACTTCCTGTTCCTTGATACTCTCCCTGACCACCACTGCCACCCCCTGGCATCCATCCCACAGTGGTTTAGAGCCTGCTGTGTGCTCCTATCCTTGTGGCTGGCACTGAGCGACTCCTGTGTCCTTGGGCCCAGCTCATGTCCTCTCACAGCCTCGCTACCCAAGACCCAAGTCCCTCTTGGGCTCCTGGTGCCCATGTCAGAAGGGCTGGCCCTGCCCACACCGCCCATATGCTGGGCCTCCTAGGGCTGCACACCAGCCCTTTCTGGCCTCGGTCCTGCATCCCAGATGACCAAATGGATTCCTCTTTGGGCCAGTGGCCAGGAATCCAGCAGGTCATCGTAATACCGCATAGCTAACAGGATTGGGGGCTTCCCTGGTGGTTCAATGGTAAAGAATTCACCTGCCAGTGCATGAGACATGGGTTCGATGTTTGACTTAGGAAGATCCCCTGGAGAGGGAACTAGCAACTGACTCGAGTATTCTCGCCTGGAGAATTCTATGTAGAGAGGACCCTGATGGGCTATAGTCCATGGGGTCACAAAGAGTTGGACATGACTTTTCAGCTAAACAACAACATTATTGGGATCACAGGCCCAGGTCTGAGAGTCCCAGAGTGACGTTGGTGGATCTTGCCCCAGGGGAAGTACCCCATGGAGAGAGTGGAGTAGCCAGACCTCTACCAGTGGAGGCCCTGCAACCAAACCAGCTCTCACGCAGCAGACAGAGAAAAGACTCAACGAAGCTCAGGTTCTGAATCAGGATTGCTGCTGCAGAGGGCGCCAGACAAATGACCTGTGCTCTGGAGGAAGAAAGAGAAAGGAGGGATGGATTGGGTTTAGAAAGCCCAGGGTGGCTGGATGCGGGATCCTTCTCTTCCTGTGTATGGTGCCGGCTTCCCAGACCTCAGGTTCCCTCCTAGCAATACAGGTGAACTGGCGATTTCTCCATCAGTTCAATTAGAAGGCTATCCCTGACCCTAAAGCTGATGACCTGGCAGACCTGAGCTTTCCACCACCTTCCGGCTACCAGCACCCGGTAAGCAGGTGGGGCTGGGGAAGGCAGGCTCCAGTGTCACCGTCGAGAAAGCAGACTGGCAGCTGTGGGCCAGACAGCCCACCAGAGCTGAGCCCATCCTCATTTCAGGCCTGCTCTCTCAGGCCTGACCCTAACGGGAATGTGCCACTGGGTCTCAGCTGCTCTCCCTGAAAGCACCAGCCTGGGATGGCGTTTGTAGTTCCAGCAGATGTAAGTCAAAGGTCTTCGGGTCACTGGGGTGCCACCCAGTCTGGCCTCCACGGCTTTGTCTCCTCATTTCCACCCCTTCCTGGCCTCTCTGTGAGATGAAGCCATGCAGAACTCACTGTGAGGGTTATTGAGGTGCGAAGCCAAGGCCATGCTGGCGATTGTCCAGCCTCCCAGCCAAGCCGCTCAGCACTTGCTCAGCTGTGCCACCTGCTGGTTCATTTCTCTGTCTCAAGTGGATATCCTTTCCATCCTGTTCCTCGGACGTGAGCAAAGCAAATGCATCAGAGATGAGCTGTGCGCGTTCCCTCCCACTCTCAGCTGCCACCCCAGGCCCCAGAGAACCTGGAAGGAAGCCCAGCCCCATGGATCCACCAGCTGAAAGTCCTGGCCTGCAGATGAGCCACCCAGCCAGCAACCAGGGAACAAATGTCACCGTCTCAGGAATGACTCCAACCAGCAACTTAAATACAACTGTCACAAAAATCGTATAAACTTGGAACTCCAAAATTATAATTAAACAAAGGTAATGAGCACTCTGGACTCAGTCCTTCTTCAAGCTTGCTCCCATGGGCGTCTACCTGTCTGGACCTATAGGTTCTCTGCAGTGCTGCCTTTGGTTTGGTCTGTGGCCCTCACCTTTAACACTTGCCGCACTATGAGTATTCACAACATGGAAACTGGTAAATGCTGCAACTAGGGTCATTTTTTTTCTTTTTCTGGAGCGGAGGTTATTAAACACTTACCAGCATACCATTATCCCCAACCAGTATAATCATGAATAAACAGCTGTTTGAAGCTACTGCATTTGGGGTCAGCTTGTTATATAGGAACAAATGGCACTGCCATGGTCCATGAAGGCCCAGCACTGGGTGGTCCCCGCCTCTCCCTGAGCAACCCTCCCTTTCCACCCACCCCACCCCAGGACCTTCCAAAGCTCCACTCAAAGCTGGGCCCTCGCCCGCTTCTGCAGTGGTGGCCAGGCCTCTGCCCCACTCTGGGCTCACTTCAGAGCCACTCCTGGAGGGAGCCTCCCAACCAGCATTCTAGCACCAGCCTGTTTGCTTTCTTCCTGGTGCTGACCAATCATTTGAAAGGAAGCATTTCCTTACTATTTATCTCCCCTTCAGAATTGCAGAACAAGGCCCCACCCGGCTTGCTCACAGGCAGAAATGTCTGATAATTGCTGGCTGACCGGTCCTTGCAAAGCCCCTGCTGAGACATCCTTCTGCTGGGGCTCTTCCCCAAGGCGCGGGTGATGGCTCTTTGCATCCTCTTGTTTTGTTTTCTGTGTGTTTCCTTTTGAAGACAGTGAGCCTGAAACACACTCTTATCTTTGGTGCTCCCGTGCCCACATGGAGCAGACTGGCGTGACGGGTGTGGGAAGCCGGTTTTGCGCTGACGGGACCAGGGGTTACATGGCTGTATGCTGTGCTGTGAGGGGGGTTGCTCTCAGTAGCGGTTCTGTGTGCTGGTCCTGGGGCCTGTGTAACACTCACCACAGGTGAGGAGGCTGAAGCAACAGACGTTTACAGTCCGGCAGTTCTGGAGATAAGGTATCACAGGGCTGGTTCCCGCTGAGGCCTCTCCTTGGCATGCAGACAGCTGTCTCCTCCCCATGACCGCACATGGTCGTCCCTGTGTGCCTGTGTCCTTATTGCCTCCTCTTAGAAGGACACCAGTCCACTGGGTTGGGGTCCGTGCATATGGCCTCGTTTTACCTCAATCACCACTTAAAGGCCCTATTTCCACACACAGTCACATTCTGAGGTCCTCTGGGTCAGGGCTTCAACATGTGAATTTGGGAAGGGACACAGTTCAGGTCACAACATTTTGTCCTCAGACATCAAGCACCACAGGGTTTTATAAAATCAGATGGTTTTTTTTTTTTTTTTTTTTTTTGCAAACCCCACATCCTATAAAGAATCTGCATACAATGCGGAAGACCTGGGTTCAGTCCTCGGGTCAGGAAGACAACCTGGAGAAGGAAATGGCAACCCAGCCCAGTATTCTTGCCTGGAGAATTCCATAGACAGAGAAGACTCAGGCTACTGTCCATGGGGTGGCAAAGAGTCGGACACGACTGAGCGATTAACCTATATAAGGGAGGGATTGGGGGCAGGAGGAGAAGGGGACGACAGAGGATGAGATGGCTGGATGGCATCACCAACTCGATGGACGTGAGTGAGTGAACTCCGGGAGCTGGTGATGGACAGGGAGGCCTGGTGTGCTGCAATTCATGGATTCACAGAGTCGGACACGACTGAGCAACTGAACTGAACTGAAGGCTTCCTTAGTNGGCAGGAGGAGAAGGGGACGACAGAGGATGAGATGGCTGGATGGCATCACCAACTCGATGGACGTGAGTGAGTGAACTCCGGGAGCTGGTGATGGACAGGGAGGCCTGGTGTGCTGCAATTCATGGATTCACAGAGTCGGACACGACTGAGCAACTGAACTGAACTGAAGGCTTCCTTAGTGGCTCAGTGGTAAAAAAAAAAAAAAAAAAAAAATCCACTTGCCAATGCAGGAGATGCGGGTTCTATCCCTGGGTCTGGAAGATCCCCTGGAGAAAGAAATGGCAACCCACTGCAGTATTCTTGCCTAGGAAAGTCCATGGACAGAGAAGCCTGGCGGGCTATAGCCCATGAGGTCGCAAAAGAGTCAGACATAACTTAGCAACCAAACAACAACACTTTATATACGATTAACAGCCTGTGGCAGGCTGAATAATGCTCTCTGCCCTTGTCCCCAAAGAAGTCCATGTCCTGACCCCTGGAACCTGTGAATGTCACCTTATCTAGCAAAAGGGATTTGTAGGAGGTAAAACCATCCTGGACTGTTCAGTGGGTCCTCAGTGAAATTGCAAGGGTCCTAATAAATGGGGGGCAAGAAGGTCAGGCAGAAAAAGATGTGAGAGTACTAGAGGCTGAAATGATGCCTTAGAAGTTGGAGGAAGGACCCATGAGCCAAGAGATGCACTAGAAACTGGAAAAGGCAAAAGAAACAGCTCCTCCAAGAGCCTGGAGAAGAAACATGGCCTGGAGATGTGAGGAAGTAACCTGTAAGATTTAGGGATTTTTCCAGGCCAACTGAAAGGTTATCTCTGTTATTTGTGACTCACAGACCCTGACCTGGAGGCTTACAGACCCTGACCTGGAGGCTTACAGACCCTGACCTGGAAGGTTTAACTTTCCAGAGAGTCAGAAAAACAAGTTGTGTAAACTGTGTGTTATCCGCAGAATTATGTCGCCAAACCCTCACAAGCCTATCCTTGTAAAGGTCAGCAGTATTGTGACCAATCATGATATATCTATACCTCCCCGCCCAATATGGTTTTTTGTGCTTAAAACCTGTTCTGTAACTGTCATCGGGGTTCGTTCGCTCCTTGCTTAAGGAGGACGGAACCCCGGCGCGCCGGTTCAATAAATCCTCTTGCTATTTGCATCGATCCTGTGTCTTGGTGGTCTTGGGCGACGGACTCCAGGGCGGAACCGTGCGGTTCAACAGAGACACCTGGATTTTGGAGATCTGACCTCCAGAAGCATGAGAAAATGAAACTGTGTTGTTTTAAGCCACTAAATTTGTGCAGCTTGTTACAGTGGCCACAGGAAGCTAAGACACACCCTCACCCTCTTCTCCTTTAGTTTTTAGTCTTTAGGAAGAAGCCAGTGTTTTCTGAAGCACTGTACGAAGAGGTGAAGAATTCTCTCTGCTTTGAGCCCCAGTGGATGCCTTAGCTAGTTAACTCATTGGCAGGGTGTGGCTGAGCCTCTGCCCTGGTCATAAGGGCTGCCAGTCTCAAGCTGCCCACAACCCAAGTCCACATGGCACCTGAGCCATTTCTTCCAACACCAGGCTGATGGTGTCACCCCTTGCTTGAAACCTGCCAGCGGCCCCACCACACCAACAGACCCTGTGTGGTGTGCCCTCTCTGCATCATCTCAGACCCTTTCCACTCCTTTCCTTGTAAAACTCCTCCATAGACCTGCACACACCTGCCTCCTTATCACGCAAGGTCAACTCAAGTGTGACTTCCTCAAGGAAACTTTTGAAGTTTGGGATCAACACATACATACCAGGGACTTCCCTGGTGGGCCAGTGGCTAAGACTACATGCTCCCAATGCAGGGGGCTGGGTTTGATTCCTGATCAAGGAACTACATTCCGCAAGCCTCATGAAAGATCAAAGATTCCACATGTTGTAAGATCTGGCGTAACCAAGTAAATATGTAACACAAAAAAACATATACACTAGAGAAGGAAATGGCAACCCACTCTAGTATTCTTGCCTGGAAAATTCCCTGGACAGAGGAGCCTGGGGGGCTACAGTCCATGGAGTCGCAGAGTCGGACACGACTGAGCACCATATACACACCAATGAATATATATAAAATAGATAAACAACAAGGACCTATGCATAGCAAAGGGAACTATATTGAATATCTTGTAATAAGCTATAATGGAAAAGAATCTGAAAAGAATTCATATATATATACGTATAACTGAATCACTTTGGTGTATACCTAAAACTAACACATTGTAAATTAGATACATTTCAATTTTTTAAATTAAAAATAAAGTTAAAAAAACAAAAATCCCAAGCACATGGTTCTCTTTGCTGTCCCACAATTACCCTCATGAACTTTTTTCTTACTTTCTGCATGTTTTTTGAGCAGCTCAGCTTAGGGGGCCTCCCTAAACTGCTATCTAAAATAGGAGCATGCAGCTCCACCTTTCTCTTCACCCTGCCCTTCTCTCTTCTCAACTCAGTTCTTCCTGTCCTATATTTCTGTGCTTATTTTCTGGCCCTGCGATAGGATATAAGCCCCGTGACAGCAAGGACTGTGTATGGCAACTAGAATGGTACTTGGCATACAGTATCACACTGCGATAGAATGTAAGCCCCATGACCACGAGGACTGTGTGTGGCATCTAGCATGGTATACTTGGCATATAGTAGACCACAATGAAGGAAGGAAGGATGACGCAGTGGAAGCGTGGAAGCGGCGTCTGTCCCACCCTAACATACTACCAGTTTCGTGAGTTATCGCTCTAAAGGTCTGCTCTTCTCCACACAAAGCAAGCTGGATCAGAGCAGGGATCTTGTGTCTCCTGTACCTGAGAACACTGACCAGCACATTTGAGGCACTTGAATAGGTCCATCCATGGATTAGTGCATCATAAAATGGTGTATATCCAGACAGTGGAATTACACATCCATAAAAGGAGCAAAGTTCTGATACATATCAAGCATGGATGAATCTAAAAACATTATGCTAATTAAAAGAGAAAGCAGTCACAAAAGACTGCATAATGTGTGAAACTTTTTATATGAAATGTCCAGAATAGGCCAACCCTTAGAGAAAGAAAGCGGGTTAGTGGTTGTCACGGGCTGGGAGAAGGAGGAATGGGCAGTGACTGCATGTACATGGATTAGAGGGATCCTTTGGGGGTTTATCAGAATGTCCTGGAACAATTTGTAGTAAATCCAGTGTACTTAATAAATGTGATGCACCCAGTTTTATCTACTAAAATTTAGTGAGTATAGCTGAATTTATAAATACTTAAAAATCATTGAAGTGCACACATAATATAAATAATGTATATGGTATGTAAATAATACTTTAATAAAACTTTTTAAATGTATGAGATTAGGTGTTTTTTCTTATGTGTAGATATTCCTCTTGCCTGGAAAATCCAATGGACGGAGTAGCCTGGTGGGCTGCAGTCCATGGGGTCGCTAACAGTCGGACAGACTGAGCGACTTCACTTTCACTTTTCTCTTCCATGCATTGGAGAAGGAAATGGCAACCCACTCCAGTATTCTTGCCTGGAGAATCCCAGGGATGGGGGAGCCTGGTGGGCTGCCGTCTATGGGGTCACACAGAGTCGGACACGACTGAAGTGACTTAGCAGCAGCAGCAGATATTCCATCAATTTAATTTTTTTAACACTTTATTTATTTATTTATTTATTTAGGCTGTGCCAGGTCTTAGCTGTGGCATGTGGGATCTAGTTCCCTGACCAAGGATCAAACCTGGGCCCCCTGGACATTAAGAGTAGAGAGTCTTATCCACTGGGCTACCCGGGAAGTCCCCCCAATTTAATATTTAATTAGGCTCATTTGTTTGTGTTTGTTTTTAAATTTAGTGTTTGTCATACTCTAATTGCTAATTTAATTATTTCCTCAGTTTTCCCCACTGGTTGTGTCATACGTGGCTGTGGTACTACATCAGAACCAGGAAACTGGGACTTCCCTGGGGTCTCAGTGGTAAACAATCTGTCTGCCAATGGGTTCGGTCCCTGATTTGGGAGGATCCCATGTGCCACAGAGCAGCTAAGTCTATGGGCTACAACTACTGAAGCCTGCGCGCCCTAGAACCCATGCTCTGCAACAGGAAAAGTCACCACAATGAGAAGCCCAAGAACCACAACTAGAAAGTGGCCCCACTCACCACAACCAGAGAAAAGCCCATACAGCTATGAAGATCCAACACAGCCAAAAACAAAAAATAATTAAAAAAAAAAATAGGAAACTGACATTGGTCCAGAGTGCAGGCACAGCCCTCTGTCATTTTATCCCATGTGCAGTTTCATGAATCCACTGCTACATTTAAGGTGCTGAACCACTTCATCACCATAAACCCCCTTCATCCTACCCCTCTAGTCACACTTACCCCACTATTCCTTGGCAACCACTAATCTCTTTTCCATCTCTGTACTTTTGTCACTTCAAGAATGTTTTATGTGTGAGATCCTATCATACAGTATATTCCTTTGGATATTTGTTTCCTTCCTCAGCTTAATGCTAATGAGATGCCTATGAGATTCATCCAAGTTGTTGTGTGTATCAAAAAAGTAAGTTTCTTACATATGAATCTTCAAGTTGCAAACTTCCAAATATGTAAAAGTGTGTTCACATATCCAACCATAGAAGTTAGTCCCATGTCTGGTATATATTGTCACGTATGTGCATCCTCTACAAGTGGTTGTGCTTTTGTGTGCTTTACCATACAGCACTGTATAGATTACAGCAGTGCATTATCTTTATTTCAAGCCCAGGATGTCCAGAAGCAAGCATAAAAGCTGTGGTAATGTAGTTGGTACTGCTAAGAAGCAACAACAATGGAAACAAGAGGTGAAAACAATTGGGAGAATGGAGCTAGGCAAAATGATGGTAGACTTCACTCATTCTTATAACGTTAATCATTCAACCATTGGCATGATTCTAAAGAACAAGGACAAGATCACAGAACAGGTAAAGGCTGCTGTGTCAATGACATTGAAAATAATATCAACGAAGCATGGAAAAATAATGGAGGAGATGGAGAAACTTCTCGGTGTGCAGGAAATGGCAAGAGGGCTTTCTTTATTTGAGGAGGCACCGTTAGTTGTTGAGGCACTGAACTCAAATGTAGAACAGTGCAAGAAGGTTGCAGCCAGCGTTCAGAATGCAATCTAGTGCTACTGTGCCATCTATGACAAGAAAAAAAGAACTACTACCCAGATATCACTGCATCATCGTTTTTTCAGGAGGATAGATAGAACTGAATGAATCCTGCAAAGAACCAGAACCTGTACTTCAGTGTCAGGTGTCACTGAAATCGCGGCTTGCCCTTCAACTCTACCTCCTCTCCCTCCTCCAGTCAGTAGCTCTTCTTGTCTGTTCACTTGATGCCAGCCCCTGTGTCAGCCATTGTACTGTACTACTGTACTTTTAAAGGTACTTTATTGTAAAATTTTAAATATTTTCTTATTTTTGTATGCTTGCTTTTTTATGTATTATTTGTGTAAAGAAATGAAAGTGAAAGAAAGTGAAGTTGCTCAGTCATGTCTGACTCTTTGCAACCCCATGGACTGTAGCCTGCCAGGCTCCTCCATCCACTGGATTTTCCAGGCAAGAGTACTGGAGCCGGTTGCCATTTCCTTCTCCAGGGGATCTTCCTGACCCAGGAATCGAATCCAGGTCTCCCGAATTGCAGGCAGACTCTTAACAGTCTGAGCCATAAGGGAAAGATTATTATTTGTGTAATCAGTATTATAAACCAATTACAGGCCAGTACTATATGGCTGATTGTGTTAATTAGGTACTTAGCCTAACTTTGTTGAACTCACAAATAAATTGAAGTTACAAACAAAACGTGTTGTCTGCAGGGGGCTTACACTATACTGATAATGAACGTGTGGAAAGCAAAATTTAAAACAAAACATCATTTATAACCACTCCAAAAAAAATGAAATACTTAAGTACAACCTTTGGGCTTCCCTGGTGACTAAGATAGTAAAGAATCTGCCTATAATTTGGGAGACCTGGGTTCGATCCCTGGGTTGGGAAGATCCCCTGGAGGAGGGCATGGCTACCCACTCCAGTATTCTTGCCTGGAGAATTCCCATAGACAGAGGAGCCTGTTGGGCTACAGTCCACCTGGTCGAAAAGAGCTGGACATGACTGAGTGACCGAGCACAACAAGGAATAAACTTTAACAAANCCCTGGGTTGGGAAGATCCCCTGGAGGAGGGCATGGCTACCCACTCCAGTATTCTTGCCTGGAGAATTCCCATAGACAGAGGAGCCTGTTGGGCTACAGTCCACCTGGTCGGAAAGAGCTGGACATGACTGAGTGACCGAGCACAACAAGGAATAAACTTTAACAAAACATGTTTAGGATCTGTATGCTGAAAATTATAAAATACTGATGAAAGAAATCAAAGATCTAAATAAAAGGAGAGACATACCATGTCCATGGGTTGAAAGACAACATAGTAAAGATGCCAATTCTCCACAAATTTATTATAGTTTAAATAGTTAAATTATAGTTTAATTGCAATTCCTATCAAATCCCCAGGAAGGATTTTTGTAGATATAGACAATTTTTGTAGAGATAGTTTCTTCTAAAATTTATATGAAAGGACATGAGCCCCAGAATAGCTAGAATAGTCACAAAAAAGTAAAGTGGAAGGAATCATCTCCTCCATATTATGGCCTGTTGTAAAGCTACCATGGTGGAGACTGTGGTGTTGGTGGAGAGAGGCATATCAACCAATGGAACAGGGCAGAGAACCCAGACAGAGCCAACAAGCACCCAAATGACTTTTGACAATGTGCAAAAGCAAGTTAATGGAGGAGGGATCGACTTTTCAAGAAGCAGTCTGAAACAATTTGATTGTTGTTGCTGCTGTTTGTTGTTCAATCACTAAGTCATATCTGACTCTTTGCAACACCACGGACTGCAGCACGTCAGGCTTCCTTGTTCTTCACTATCTCCTGGAGTTTGCTCAAATTCATGTCCACTGAGTCAGTGATACTATCTAACCATCTCATCCTCTGTGGCCTTCTTCTCTTCTTGTCTTCAATCTTTCCCAGAATTAGGGTCTTTTCTAATCAGTTAGCTCTTCATAGCAGATGGCCAAAGCATTGGAGCTTTAGCAACAGCATCAGTCCTTCTAATGAACATTCAGGGTTGATTTCCTTTAGGATTTACTGATTTGCTCTCCTTGCAGTCCAAAGAACTCTTAAGAGTCTTCTTTAGCAATACAATTTGAAGGCATCAATTCTTTGGTGCTGAGCCTTCTTTATGGTTCAACTCTCACATCCATACATGACTACTGGAAAAGCCATAGCTTTTACTATGTGGACCTTTGTCAGCAAACTGATGGTTCTGCTTTTTAATACACTGTCTAGATTTGTCATAGCTTTTCTTCTAAGGAACAGGAGTCTTTTAATTTCATGATTACAGTCACCGTCCCCAGTGACTTTGGAGCCCCCTTCAAAAAAAAATCTGTCACTGTTTCCATTTTTTTCCCCTTCTTTTTGCCATGAAGTGATGGGAGTAGATGCTATGATCCTTGTTTTTTGAATGTTGAGTTTTAAACCAACTTTTTTACTCTCCTCTTTCATTCTCATCAAGAGGCTCTTTATTTCCTCTTCCCTTTCTGCCATTAGAGTTGTATCATCTGCATATCTGAGGTTGTTTCTCTCTTCAGTCTTGATTCCAGCTTGCGATTCATCCAGCCTGGCATTTCACATGATGTACTCTGTGTATAAGTTAAATAAACAAGGTGTTTGTATGCTGCCTTGTCGTATTCCTTCCTCAGTTTTGAACAGTTCATTGTTCCATGTCCTGTTCTGTTGCTTCTTAACCTGCGTACAGGTTTCCTAGGAGTCTGGTATTCCCATCTCTTTAAGAATTTTCCACGTTTTCTATGATCCATGTAGACAAAGGTTTTCACATAGTCATTGAAGCAGAAACAGATGTTTTACTAGAATTCCTTTGTTTTCTCTATGATTCAACAAACATTGACAATTTGATCTCTGGTTCCTCTGCCTTTCCTAACCTAGCCTGTACATCTAGAAGCTCTCAGTTCACATACTGCTGAAGCCTAACTTGAAATATTTTGTTGTTGTTGTTTTAACTTGAAAGATTTTGAGCATAACTTTACCATCATGAGAAATGAGTGTAACTGTAAAATAGTTTGAACATTCTTTGGGATTGTAATGAAAACTGACCTATTGCAGTCCTGTGCCCACTGCTGAATTTTCCATACTTGCTGACATACTGAGTGCAGCAATTTGATATCCATGGACAGAAAAAGAAAGGAAAAAACCTTCACCTCATGCTCTATGCCAACAATTCTTTCTTTCTTTTTTCCTTTTTGACTGCGTTGGGTCTTTGTTAGGCTTCCCTGGTGGCTCAGACAGTTAAGAATCTGTCTTCCATGCAGGAGACCCAGGTTCAATCCCTGGATCAGGAAGATCCCCTGGCAAAGAGAGTGGTTACCTACTCTAGTACTCTTGCCTGGCGAATTCCACGGACAGAGGAGCCTGGCAGGCTACAGTCCATAGGACAGCAAAGAGTTGGACAGAACTGAGCAAATGTTTCAGTCAATGGGTCTTTGTTGCAGCAGGTGGCCTCTTCTTTGTGGTACACAGGCTTTCTCCAGTTGCGGCAAGCAGAGCCACTCTCTAGTTGTGGCTTTCAGACTTCTCTCGTTGCTGAGGGAGGGCTCAGTAGTTGTTGGGGGCGGGGAGGGAGTTGTTTCACTGCACAGGTGGGATCTTAGTACCCCAACCAGGGATGGGAACTGCTGCCCCCTACACTGGAAGGGAAGAATCTTAACCACTGGACCTCTGTGAAAGTCCACGAGTCTCTTGCATTTGTACCTGAAAGATAAGGACTAGCGTAGTAGAGGGTTTAGAAGAGGGACAGCGGCCAGCGCCACCACCTCCACCCACATTGACCCAGGCCCACCAGGGTGCTTACAAGCAATGCCGCCAACAAGGTAGAGGCGGAGCCAGAACGACCATGCCCAAGCACTGACAGCTGGGGCGGGGCGGGGCGGGGGCGGGGNCATCCTTCCAGTGAATATTCAGAGTTGATTTCCTTTAGGATTGACTGGTTTGATCTCCTTGCAGTCCAAGAAACTTAAGAGGCTCCTCCAGCACCAGGGTTTGAAAGCATCAATTCTTTGGCGCTCAGCTTTCTTTATGGTACAACTCTCACATCCATACATCACTACATGAAAAAACATGTTTGGACCTTTGTTGGCAAAGTGGAGTCTCTGCTTTTTAATATGCTGTCTAGGTTTGTCATAGCTTTTAAACAGGGAGCAAGCATCTTTTAATTTCATGACCATTGTCACCTTCTGCAGTGATTTTGGAATCCAAGAAAATAAAGTCTCTCACTGTTAACCACTTTTTCCCCATCTATTTGCCGTGAAGTGATGGGACCGTATGCCATGATCTTATTTTTCAATGTTGAGTTTTAAGCCAGCTTTTTCACTCCTTTTTCACTCTCATCACAGGGCTCTTTAGTCATCTCATCATATTAATCTACTTTTATTTAAAATTTTGTTTTTGTTGCTTAGATAGCCTAAAACTTCTTACTAATTTTTGATCATACTTACTTTATAATATTCAATCTGACAAATTAATTCCATATTTCCTTTTCTGAATTTACTGAATGGACTCTGCTATGTAAAAACATCTTATTTAAAATTTCTTACTCTAGAAACATTCCCTCTTGATAGGATTCTGCCATAGGTCTTAAAAAAATGGAATAGATAAGTAATCACAGGTTAAGTGGTTTGTAACCTGATAATCTGGGACTAATTTTTTGGAGATTAAGGGAGTTGAGGAAAATGAAATGTGTTAGGAAATGTTTATTTCTTTTTTAAGATTTCTTATTTTTATCAAATGAAGCAGATTTAAAGTGTATTATTGAATTAATCAGCTAAAATATGTTTTAAAAGCCTGTTTGATTGCCAAGTGTCTAGTTTTCTTTTTTTTTTGCTCCCATCCCCCACCCCAAGTCTTCCTCTGTTCATTTTATTCTTAGTACAGTGCTTCTGCTGTTTGCTCACTCAGTTGTGTCTGACTCTTTGCAGCCCCATGGACTGCAGGACACCAGACCTCCCTGTCCTTCACTATCTCCTGGAGTTTGCTCAAACTCATGTCCATTGAGTTGATGATGCCAGTCAACCATCTCATCCTCTGTTGTCCCCTTCTCCTCCTGCCCTCAATCTTCCCCAGCATCAGGGTCTTTTCAAATGAGTCAGTTCTTTGCATCAGGTGGCCAAAGTATTGGAGTTTCAGCTTCATCTTCAGTCCTTCCCATGAATATTCAGGGTTGATTTCCT